>ML778468.1:1008727-1038868 GCA_009831015.1 Picea engelmannii
AGCATATGGGTCTTCCTCCCTACATCAATATTTCTCCCATGGAATACCCACTTGGAACTGTCTCCACTTCGAAGTGCTTCTCCAAGTTTGGTAGTGTGAGCACTGGTGCTTGATTGATCATTCTTTTCAACTCATCAAATTCCTTCTACTGATTATTTCCCCACTAGAAACTCTTACCACTCAATGCTATCACATGGAGGGGTGCAACTACTGCTAAAAACAGAGCTACGAACTTTCAAAAGTATTGTGCAACCCCAACAAAACTCCTAAATTCAGTGAAATTTATAGGAATTGGACATTTGATGATGGTCTCCATCTTTGTGAGATCTGTCTTAAGCTCTTCTCCACCGATCACATGCCCCAAATACACCAAACATTGATGAGACAACTAGAATTTATTGATATTGGCTAGCAGTTGGTGCATTTTTAGAGTCTCTGACACCTGCATAAGATGTTACATGTGATTCTCCCAGGTAGCACTATAAACCAATATATCATCCAAATATACAATAACAAATGAATATAAATAAGGGCGTAAAAAAACATTTATTAGTCTCATAAATGTAGCCAGTGTGTTGCATAAATAGAATGACATAATCAACTACTCATACAAACCTTTCCTTGTCTTGAAGGCAATATTCTATGTATCTTCTTCTTTTACTCATACCTTGTTATATCCTGATTTCAAATCCATCTTAGTGAATTACTTGGCATGTTGCAATTGGTCCAACAAATCATTGATCCTTTGCAGGGGGTACTGATTCTTCAGTGTAATCTTGTTCAATGCCCTATACTCGATACAAATTCTCCAAGTCCCTTCCTTCTTGGGAACAATTATGATGGGTGACCCACAAGGTGAGTACTTTTTCAAATAAAATCGTGCTCCAACAAATTCTATAATTGCTTCTTTACTTCATTCGCTTCCAGAACATACTGTCTACACATACCAATATTTGGCAAGGGGGAATCTCAATAATTAGATTTCATGCACCACTTCCCTCATAGTTGGTATCCCTTTAGGCTCTTGGAACACTCCTCTATATTCCTGTAGAAACTCCTCTAATTGATGTTTCTTCTCTTTAATACACCCCTCCATGGATTCCTTCACTCTCATTGACTCATTATCAGATTTATTTTTTCCTAAGAAAAGAAAAGCATATTTCTTACTAGAACTAATCAACTTTCTTGATTGGTCGGAACTTACCAGTGAGATCTTTGACTATCCTTTATGCACATTAATGATCTAGGAATTTTGATCCTTGATCAGTCGATATTTATTTCCCCCCCACATGAGTATTTCATATGTAATATACATGCAAGGGATTCCAAGCACTATTGCACATACATCAAGGTTGACTACATTCAATTCCACTTCATCGTTAAAATCAACACTTATAGAAAATTTAATCTAACAATGTTTCATAAATTTATCTCTACATCCTTATTTATTGTAAGACACCTGAACCCTAGTCCTTACTTAGGCTGATGGGGTATTAAAATTTCACTTTTATTTAACCATATCCAAACCTCTTCTCGAGGGCACCATCATCTTTAACTTGCCAAGAGATTTCCAAAAATCATAATTACACTAAGATCTGAGCCTTATATCAAAACATATGGCCTTCCAAAGTTTCTTAGACTTGCATTGGTCCAAAGGACACTTCATGAAAAATGGAATCCACGTGGCTCCTATAAATTCCTTCCCTCCCTCATGGCATTGACGTGGCATGTTCCACCTGGCCCATCAACTCTCTAAATCTATGACCCCAATTACTTGGGCCAACCTTCAGTGTTGTCATGGTTCTTCTCCTATATATTATATGTCACCCTAATTACCAAGATCGAATGACGAACTCTAATGGGATTCATCTCCTATATATAATGACTCTCAGGAAATAGAAATCAACAACATATACCATGTTGGCACCTCTATTGTACACATATATTAATTCCCTTCATTTAATCACTTTTTATGTGGTTATGTGGAATCTAAAATAGATCAACGATTATCATTCCTTCCTTGTCTTCCCATCGGTCAATGGATATTGTTTATCCCTAAATCTTCTTCATTGTCAACACTTTGGATTCTACACCTCATCTTCACCAACTTCCCACTCTCGATGACAATGCACAGGGGATCAACAATTGTCATTACATCACAGTCATTTACCGATCAATGATACAAATCCTATGTTCTGGTCTTTGTCAAATTGATAGCCCCTATGTCCCTAGGTCTTCCTTCATTAAAATGATCCTAACAAATACAATGGTGGATATGATTCCTTTGATGGAATCTGAGGAACATAGTCTCTTGTTTTCCACCCACCTATTTCCTCTACCAATGTTTCCACCATGTACCTAATACTATAGAAATACATGCCATCCTTCTGACATGTTAGCTGGAATGTGGCACTCATATTGCATCATGAATTGTTTCCTTGAAATTCTAAATTCCCATGACAAGTGGTACAATCTATAGTTCCACATGGACCACCTATTGTATGAGACATCACCACAAGGCATAGGGTGCCTCCTCTTAGGTGATGACACTTTTTCACAAAAAATTGGATGGATTTACTCATATAAGGTCATCTTCCTTTATCATCATTGGTACCCTTGGCTAGCATGAGACCAGAATGACTTTTCATGCTCTAACGACGACACATCTAGATCTGATGGTCAAAATCTCATCATCATCACCTCTGACTAAATAAATGTCCCTCGTTCTTTCTCATGACCCCTATCATATTCAACACTATGGGACTTCACGTGCTTCACCAATCATCTAATCCCAATGAATAAGTTACCAGTATCAATGGTCAATATCTCCTAACCTGCAGATTTGACAGTTAGGATTAAGACACCCGTCCCTAGAATCAAAACTGGAAAGAATTCACACCTAGTCATTTCTACCAATTATGAGATGGCACATGTCAATCCATGAAATACACTATCATGTTGCGTTATCATGACATCGTTATCCCTTTTTCCTCACTTAAGTGGGACCCACAACGATCTATGACTGAGGTTACTTCTCATCCCTCCATCGATTACCAATTCATATCTTCTGCATGCCTTCATCGTCGTTGACACTCTTGGCCAACACACAACCTTACTAACCTCCCATGCTTCAATGATGACACATATGGATCTAACGGTCCAAATTTCATAGTCATCACATCTAATGGATCGATGGTTTTCGTTAGTCTCCTGACCTCATCATCTTCGATGCCTTTCTTGTCATCGTCAGTGCTCTTGGAGCATCATCGAATTTTTCCATCCTCCTATATTTTAATGATGATGCATCTAGTACCAACTGTCTATATATCCTAGTCTGTATATCTAATGGATATTTTTAAAGTGAAGGTCCCAAGAAACCCTTCACCTAATGGGGTCCACTTTCATCCCATCATCGAATTCTCTAGTGACACTTGTCATCACTGGGACACGCTGGCTGCCAAAATGAAAAGCCATGATAACATGACATCATGTCCACTTTTCTCACTCTCAGTTTAGATCAATCACAATTTATGGCTAATACTTACTAGCCCTCATGCAAATCGATGACCCCCCAACTATCTTAGGCCTTTATCATCATCGACATTCTCTGGACAACAATCAACCTCACCAACCTTCTACTCCTGACGACGATGCCACTATAATAAATGGCCCAAATATCATCAGGGCTCCTCTTGGAAGATCTGATGGTTCTTGTCTATCTCAAAACTTTCAACGTCATCATCAAAACTCCTCATTCAAAATATTGGACCATTTAAGGACTCATACTCCTAATGAAAAATTCCTCCCAAATTAAGGGTTGAGTTATATATGCATGACCAGATCAATGACTAATATCATCCCCAATTCATACATTGGTATTTCTGTAGGAAAACATTATGATGTTGGACTTATCCATTTTAGGAAATATTCTAAGTCTTTTCCAGGGACTACTAGGCGTTCTTGGCCTTCGCCTTTACTCCTAATGGGATAAGACAATATTTCTTCATAATTTTGGATGAATGTTTGCATCCTGCAAATTTTTACTTCAAGTTAGAGGGTTTCACATGGGTTAAGATTCTACGACTATGAAAAGACCTTTCCCTGATTTAGAGAAATTCTACCACTATCATTCTGAAGAAGTTTTATACCTTGCCAGATATCCATTTAGATACTTGCAATCTTCACAATGTATTAGACTTGAAAAATATTGCAAGGGATCATTTCAACCATACAAATTTACAACAATACATGAATTCAATACTACAATAGACTTAATCATTCACGAGTACAACTTGTAGGATACAACCATCCATACATTTTTCCCATCACTTCAAGTTTAATAACTTTCCTCAAAAATGAACATTAGCACCATTAACCAAGAATTTATATTTCATATCAACTACACACATAATTTATTTGGTTTTCATTAAATTACACAAAGTAAAGGATATACTCATCTGTTACAATTTTTTTCCAGCCAATTGATTGTGGGTGTTCACCTTTCTACCCAAACATAGGTTCTTCATTCTTTGTAACTTTGGCAGCACACCACCCCCGTGCCAGGCCATGATACCATGAGGGAATTCACTCATGTTGTTAGGGAGATTGGTATGTGAATACTACTACACTCTTGGTGAAAATATCCTCTAACCCACCTAGCCCAGGCCTCATTGAGGTCTATCATATGCCACTTCAAGCATCAAGCTCATGACCTCTTAGATCAGGTTGGATATATTGACCCACATAAGGGTCTTGCAAGCAAGTTCTCCTCCCAAACTCATGAATCTTTCCCATTCTCTTTCACTTAAATTATTCTTAGACCCCCTCATTCATGTTTTCTCTTCCCGTAACTGCTTGGGAAGGTTCTCAATATGTTGCTTTGTTTTTATTTTTCTTAAGGAACCCATGGGGTCAATATGGGATGTAGGAAATAGTACTATGTGGAACTGCTAGCTAACAATTTTTCTGCTTCTTTAGCTAGATTTTCCATACTTCTATTCATTGTGGGTGGTTGGTTTTTCAAATACCATCCCCCTCTCATTAACTGAGTTTTTTCAAAACTAGGAAACTGGAATAATTATTTTCAAAATTAAATATCTTAATAAGGGGATTTGGGTCATCTTAGAATAATGAATCCCCCCTGAATAGGCTCCCTCATTTTTTCTTCAAGTGGTATCATGGCCAGTACTTTCAAGGCTTCACCCCCACAAACTAGTTGTTGGCATTTAGACTTAAATAATAATACATTTACAATGTTTATATTCTATTGCATGGAAATCATCAATCATGATTAAGTACAATATGTGCAAAATATGCGTATTACAATCCCCTCCCCCTTAAAGGAACATTGTATTCAATGTTCTTTGCATCTTAGCAACACCTACCATACCTTCATATTTGAGTATCTTCGACAATGTTTTCCCTCTTCCTGGTTTGGTCATTTCTAGATTCTTAGAATCTAAGAACATGCCTACAACAATTTCAAACAACAAGCATACTAGTCACAATCTCATGCAAAAACATTTTATTGTTGTTCAATAGGAATTTTACATATCAACACAATACATGTCTATGCAGTTCATGGATATGCATTGATATGGTTTTCATATTTAATTAGCTCACTATTTTCCTTGACATACCCATTGTGCGCATGATCTCAGATAAAAAAATTACAAGATTTATCAGAGTCTCCTCTTCCTTCCCTCGAAGAAAGAGGATTTCTCCATCTTGCCTTGCCAAGGATTTCTCACACAAGAATATTTTTCAAGACTTCACTGAGTCTTACAGTCAAGGCATCCCTGTGAATTGATCTATCGATGTGTCCCTCTAGCTTGTGTTACCACAAAGTGATATTCTTAATGGGAATCACAATTTATTACAGGGTTTGCATGTCATAACAATAGCCTTCTTCCATGGTTTCTAGTTTGAAATCCATCACCTATCCCTCCAAGATAAATATTTCATCTCACCTACATCACATGCATATAGTAAATGTGAGATGTTATCATCAGTTTAATCAACCTTTAAAATCTCTTACCCACATATTTTAAATTTTACATTCTCATTTTCAGATATGTTCCATACAGGAACTAGATTCTACAAGTATGAGATTTTCCTTATCATAACAATTTCACTCAATAGGCATTGGTATTCCTCATGGGCTTACAACACTACCATATCCAAAATCCTTCTTCTTTCAATTCCATCATAGCATAGCCAAACAAATTGTTAGTTATCATGCACATACGTTTTCATTGCACACTTTGAGTGGCTTCCAAAAAATTTAAAAATTGTGTATACTAACAATTAAATCACATTTATTTATTGAATGATATAAATGCATCATTTCAACAACCAATATTTTATAAATGAAATCAAACATTAAACGAATTTAATCAATGTGTCAATGTCCATGGCCACACTCATACACAATTCTCCCTTGTATTGATTTTAGATAACCATACTTTTCATGTTAGGCACTCTTCCATGGTGTGTTGGAACTCAACCAACCTATCATCATATGGCTTATCTATCCACTTTCATTGTTATAGTAGGACTATTCTTCTGTCTTTTAGTTTATCATAACCTCATATCAACATATATTTTATGGAATTAAAATTTCATAGACATGTATTCTAGCATCCATTCTTTGTTGAAAGTTAGGGTGCCAATGTTCATGGCCACCCATGTTTCCTTACTTTCTATTTCATATTTATGGTAGGACATTTGAAGGTCTTCCTTTCATACTAGGTAGCCCCATACATACCCTCTCATTCAAACACACATTTCCCTAATGCATTTGATCAATGTGCTTCTTATGAGAAATTTTGTTCCTAATCATTTCCGATTGGTCAATGTATTCATGACACATCTGTTCAATAATTTCTTGCAAATATTTCAGTCATCCTTGACTACCAGATATTCCTTTCTCTATCCTTCAGGTTCTTTTCTTGAATCATACCCTCCTTCGGTATTAATGACATACAACTACCACTCAAAAACGCATGCATATCATCACCAAAATAATACAACATTTCAGAACGGATTCTTATTCAATCCCCTTCAATCCTCATGCCACATGGAATGATAATTTTATACGTGCTCTGACTGCCAATACTCTCTCTGACATTACCTCATTAGGGATACTTCACGGGGACTCCCAAAGTCCCTTCATCAATCATTTCAACATCATCCTTCTTGCATTTATCCTCAACCTGAGGTTGTCCACCATTGGTAGTTTTTCTTCCTAGAAAATTTCAATAATTTCTTGCATATAACATGTGTTATTACAATTACAATTATATCAGTTTTCATGTTAAATTAAAAATCATGTCTTATAAAATTTAATTCAACAAATAATTTTTTCCAAATATGTCCTAGCATATCTATGTGTACTCTACCAAAATATCATCAATGTGCTCACTAGTGTATTCACAAAATATTCCAGTTGTTTTAGTATCCTACATCCATCAACATTATCATGTTGGAATCATCCACACATGAGTAGAATTTCAATTTCCTCATCCAAAGAAACATAATAAGCAATAAGAAATGAGTTAAGGGACTCTTCCCTTTTTACAACTCCTTTACACAATCATAAATTTTCAATTCTAATGAACTATTTGCAAGGCTTCACTGCCTATGCATAACATGGATTTTAACCAGGGTCATTCTTTTTAAAAATATTCATTTGTTTATTTTCCTTTCTTTCACAACTTTTATTTTTAATCTTTACAACTCTGTTAAGCAAATTGGAGTTTTTAAAGTGAGGAAAGTGTTCCTCCTTTTCTCATTTATTTCACAGGCAATTCACCTCATTCTAGGATGTTCCTATTGTCTTCGTTGGGATGTGTAAACCAAGTCTTCATTTTGAAATTTCTAGGATGTAGCACCATACTACATCATCCAAAAGTAGTTCACAATTCAACATCATGGAAGTGCATATGTGACCTCAACCATAATTGGAATCAAAGTGATCAATCATTCACTTACATGCACTTCATGCATGCATTACATTTTAAAATGTAATATAAGATTCTTATACAAATAGGCCTACAACCCACTACCTAATTTTCTAACAGTCATTAATATTATGACTTTGTTCTCTTGACATATCTCTTTACATCGTTCTTCACCAATGAACTCCTTCAACATGCAACTTTCCTTGTTGCATATTCCTCACTTTATGAAATAATCGTAAACCGAGTCAATATCAACTTCATTCTTTCATAAGTTTACCCAATATTCCATAAGGAATATAATCATGCATCCTTATTATGGATTCCAAATATACATTCAAGCATGTATCTTTATGTTATCAACCTCCTTTCAAACTATGCTTCCATGCACTTAACCCCTTCCATCGACATACTGTGTGTCTACAATAGTCACACTTTACAATTTTTCATATGCATATTTAATAAAATTATTTCACTCATGATTTTTTCACAATTCTTTACATGAAAATACCAAATGCACAATCACGTTCCCTCTTATTCATAATAACATAGCATCCTTTCTCCTGGTATTTCAGCATTTTATGCCAACTTTTCCCTAATGTGAAGTAAAAATTCCTCAATCTATTATTTAAACAAGATAGTTTAGACCCTTCTACATAGGGTCAACCATGCATCCATGTCCTTATTTAGATCTGTAAAGTACATATCTTTCCTTACTTCCCTCTTACTCAAACAGTCATATCATGTTTTCAAGCATATGTGTGTGTGTGTGTGTGTGCACCACTTGCATTTATTTATATCATCCATTCATAAATGTCTGATCTCAATATCAACCTTCTTTGGAGAGATATTATAGTCAATCACATGACAAGTATCATAAGGATAATCATAATTATGCTACCCTCTTTACTTGACAACAATAAATAATAAGCACTCTTTCCCTATTTTCTACAAAGCATTCCACAAATCAGCAAATGCACCTAGGTAACTACAACATTACCCAAGGAAGCAAATAAACCATTCTAATTTCTCTTCATGCCTCAATTCAATTAATAACCATCAGGCCTCTAGAAAGGAAAAAATTGTCTAGACTCCCTCTCACTACCAATTTCCTACCAAGACATACCTATATCTCTACCATTCACCTCTGGATGTCAATATGATCCACTGGTCACTTGGAAATGTCCAAGCACCTCATTTACTAGACTTTAGATCAAAATTTCATTAATCATTCTACCTTATCCTCATAAGGTGGTATGCAATCAACATTCATCAACATTTTAATATGATGATGACATTCCTACTCATATTRGGTTATCATCAATCAAAATATCCCATGAAAAAACCGTACCTTACAACCAACCATAGGTTATAATAAGTCCATGTGCATTTCATATACATGCTTAATCATTATAATATGAATTACATGTGAKACAGTTGGYTTAGATTGATGGATAATTGGMTTGGATTGTTGGTTTTTATTGCTGTCAACCATTGGAGAGTGATATTGTATATTGATGTCAACACTTAGAGATTGATGTCAACCCTTGAGTATGTCCCGTAGCTCCAAATGTATGGGTAAGGTCCCCAAKTTTAGTTGAGGTATGAAGGTATGAAGATCAATGTATTTGCAGGTAATACTATTATATATGGATAGTAYAGGTCGTCCTATTTCCTATCATATGTGGAATGTCACATAACTCCTCACGGTTAGAGATTTATGGCCATGCAAAGTTGGAGAACCCTCATGAGTTATATAGAATCCCCTAGAAGGTCAAAGAAGTCAATTATTCTAGAAGCTCCAAGAATAAGTGTAGTAGTCAAATTGATGGTAACTAGGATTAATCATGGGTATAGTTTTTGCATTAAGAAAATAATTAAAAATAAATTAGTTGCAACAAGAAGTTGTGTGTTTGGTAATTGTGGTAAAGTAGTTGTGATGAGGAGATTGAATAGTCAAAGTGGTTGACCAAGAAATAAATTAAATAATAAACTGGTTGCAACAAGAAGTTAGTTAAGGGAAAATACATTATGAGTTGACTAATTATAGGAAAGTTAGTTGCAACAATAAGTTGTGAGTAAAGAGAAATTATTTAAATAATAAAGTAGTCAAATTGGTTGAAAAGATAAATTATTTAAATAATAAAGTGGTTGCAACAAGAAGTGGTGAGTTTACTATTAGTGGGGATATTACTATTTGTGGATAAAGTGGTTGTAAGTGGACAAGTGGTTAGAAGTGGGTTATCCCTAGAAGAATGAAGTTGAGTAAAGTTAGTTAGAAGGTAACCCCTTAAGGAAGCTACTTGGAGAGTATAAATAAGAGAGAAATGGTCTCCTATTTGCACCTATTTTTTTAGAATAATTGAATATCCTTATATGAAAGGTTATTTGGCAGGTATTATTGATATATCAAATTTGTGGAAGCAAATTTGTGGCAGAAAAATCGTGGCAGAAAATTTGAGGAAAAAAAATCACAACAGCAAAACTGCAACAACAGAATCGCGGCAGGAGAACCACAATAGAAAAATCATGGCAGCATAACTGCAGCAACAAAATCGTGGCAACAAAATCATGGCAATAGAATCATGGCTACAGAAATAGATCCACCACTACATGAAGAAAAAGGTATCGTTTTCATATGTGTAGTGTTGAATCTATGAATTAGGTTTAGGGTTTTTCTTGTAAATCGGTTGGATGTCGTCTTGGAATTTTGGCTTGTTGTAGAATGGTTTTGAGGAAGATCTATTGAAGTATATTGTTTGTGCATATTTAAGTCTTATTGGTATATCTTATGGTACATTGTGAGAGGATTTTTTTAGTGGTGTTGATATATGATTGGTACACACTTGAGGCTGCATAACAGTGAGGTTTTCGCACATGATTTGATGTGAGTGTTTATGGTATTTGGTTATGGATAGTGTGATGTAGTTCTAGAGAACTTTTGATGGCTATATTGGTATATGTATTTGGTATATGATTGAAATACAAGTTGGGACAGATAGTCGATGAGTGACACATACATGAGGTGTATGGTATGTTGATGTTGGTACATCTTGATGAGTTATAGTTCGATCTTTAGTTGATGTCTGATTGGTACATATTTGGTACATTGTTAGAGGCACTTGCTAGTAGTATTGTTGGCAAAAGGTTTATGGCTGATGTGGAATATATGACTTGGTATACTTTTAGAAGAACATCTTGATTGTGATACATCTTGTTGATGTTTGTAAGTAGTCTTGGTTGATGCACTTCTTGGTGATATTGTGCATATGGTTGAGAGTTGTCTCAGTGATTGATCTTGGTGAAGATATTTGATGGGTTGATGAGATTGATGAGACATGTTGATGTGACAGGTTGTGTTGTGCATAGTTGATGCACTTGTGTTGGTACATATATTTGTTATAGGTTTCTACAGGTTGTTGGTACATGTTGTTTGGTGCAGGTTGATTGGTACAAGTTGTTATAGGTTGTTGTTATAGGTTGATAGTGACAGGTTGACAGTGACGGTGTTTGATTCGGTGACAAGTTTTCTACATTTGGAATTTATATTTCAGGGTGGATGGATGGGGTAAGGAGAGGGTGTTGTATCCTCCTTCCGGTTGGTGCCAGAGAATCAGGGAGTTGAATCTTACTTTAGGTTGGAGCATGAGAACTAGGTGGTTGTAGTCACCTTCCAGTTGTATCCAAAGAACATAAGGGTTTGTAGCCTTGTTCTGGTTGTAGCTAGAGAATTGGTGGGTTGGAGTTTCCCTCAGGTTGTATCCTAAGAAACTAAGGGGTTGGATCCTCCTTCCAGTTGGAGCTGGAGAATTGGAAGTTGGTGCCTCCTTAAATTTAATTCTTAAAGACATATAAGAAAATCATTCCATGGTTTTCTACTACATTGCTTTTCCATGTAAAATACTGGTGTATTGTGCATTGTGTGGATGTGACTATTCTTGTTTATTATGCACTGATGGATGTTAATGTTATATGATGCAATAACATATTAATGATGAGCTGATGAACATTGTTAAATAAGTTAAAGGAATATACATTGTGGTAAACATGATTAATAAGTGGTATAAATTGCTCATTACTGATTCACCCCCCTTCTTAGTAATCCAACAATTAGTATTAGAGAAAGGTTCCTTCAAGAGACAGTTTAACCAGTGGAAGGAGATCATGGAATATACTAAGAATTGAGTACCATTGTTTAATGGTAATAATGGTCTAAAGTATGAGTTGTGGAGCATAAGGACAAGAACTTTTTTAGGGCACACAGATATGATATCTGCTATTCAACTGTGACAAGATACAATACTACAAAGAAATTAAACACTGCATCCAAGAAGGAATTGAAGAAGAATAAAAAAATAGCAATGAATTTCATCTGGGAAGGATTACTTGATATGGTAAGAGAAGAGGTTGGTAAATGTTCATTAGCTAAAGAAATTTGGGATAAGTTACATAACATCTATTCTTAACCCATCACAGAGTCATAGAATTTCAAAGAAGATGAAGGTACAGATCAAGAGGAAAGATATTCATCATGTCAGATAGATTCATAAGAAGAAGAGTACGTAATCAACAGAATTATGTTGTTTTGATTTAATTGTGAAAAACATGGACATATTGGAATTGAATGCCCTGAAGGTAATGAGACAAAAAATCCAATTAAAATGGAAGACGATTATGAAGCGGAAATGGTCAGTGCATTATATGGACTAAAGAAAGAAAGAAAAGAAAACAAGTTACTTAATAAAGAATTGATGAAGCAAAAAAAAAATTCTCAAGGTTTCGAAGAAGCTCAACAGGTCATCAAGAATTTAAGAGATAAACTAGAACAGGCCAAAAGAATTGAAGAAACTCTAGAATATCAACAATTGTTTTTAGAAGCCAACATAGCAGCACAAAAAGAGGAATCATAAAAGAGAGAAAATATATTGACATATCATATCAAGGAAATAAATGATGACTTAAACCATATTGAGGAAGAGTTTGGTCAAGAAGAGAGAAGAGTCGAAGAAGAAATAATTACATTGAAAATCCAACTTGAAGAAGCAAAGAGAACAGAAGAAGTCATTAATTCTTAGATAATGAAGAAAGAAGAAGAGGTTTAGAAGCTTGAAAAACAAGTTGTCACACAAAGAGTCAAAGTCGTCAAGATCAACAAGAATGTTGAAGAGATAGAAACATCCACATAAATAGTAGTGAATGAAGAGAAGCATTCTAGGCTTCCAGAAACGAAGAATGAAGAAAATAGAAAAAGTTATGTAGAAGTCATTAAAGGTTGTATGAAGAAGGAAGAGTGTAATGCATAAATAATCCTTAATCATGATCATGAGATCATGATTATACACCAAAAATAAGATCATTCACTCTGAGGTATGTAAATTTCTTTTATGGTCATTGTTTTTATTGTACTAACTTTGGACATAAGGTTGCAGATTGCAGAGATTTTAGAATAAATGTTAAAGAAATAAATGTTTATGTGGCCCCAAAGATCAAAACATTTGCAGTAGTATGAGAAATAAAAGAATATTAGATGAATAAATAACATGCTTGAGAGATTCTACTTTCAGGAATATTAGTGCAAGATGAATATACGTATAGAAATAAAGAAGTCATAGTTAAGAGAGATGTTGAGTCTACCAACAAGGATGATGACTACATTGGAAAAGTATTTTTCTGAGACATTTGTCTTGGAGACTCATAGGTAATATGAATATCAAACAGGGAGAGTCTATGTAGTATATTAGACAGTTTATAGAACCATCCTTCGAGCAACTTGCATAATTCGAGTAGACAAATTCAGAGCAGTCTGTTGGCAGAAGTCCAATATGACAGATTGATCAGTTGCAAAAGTGAAGATTTCATGATAGTACAATGACATATGGGTCATCATTGTGGACAGTTGAGTAGTAGAGTCATGGATAATATGGATAGATATGGATTTGTAAGAACAATTAACAGGTTTGGACAAATATATGATAGTGGATGAGAGCATGGATTCAGAGACTAGTTCAGAGATAAAGGAAAATTATCATAATGGATTATAATGAAATAGGAAAATTTGAATTCTTATTCTTGATTTATTTTCATATATGTCAATTGATTACACAAGGAAGCACCAATGTACAATAGCTCCAAACAACAATAGGTACAGGAAGAGTTATATTGTTCTAGATGACATCTTGCTTAGAAGTCAAAGGAAGATATTTAGATGCATGGAGAGAGAGTTATAGTTTTGGAAAGATAAAAAAGGAATGCTTCCAAGGTGAGAAATGGTCACAAGGGGAGCATGAGCATCATGCATTCAATATTGCATCAAAGTGATACCCTTTTCCAAAGGGGGAGAGACTCTTCAAATGTAGGGAGGAAGAGTAATCATAGGGTTAGAAACATAGAGAAAGATCAAATGAATCTATATAAGGGGAGAATCCCAAAGGATAGTGCAGATAGGGGGAGCATCCATAAGAAGAGATCAGTCAAGGGGGAGCGGCCCCAAGGAGGGATACCCTTTTCAATTGATGTCAAAGGGGGAGAGATGGAAACATTGATTAGGAGTATGAGCATGAATGTTATCATGACTAAGTGTTTCCATCAATGCCAAAGGGGAAGATTGTTAGAAAATTAGTTTAGATTGATGGAAAGTTGGTTTGGATTGCTGGTTGTCATTGATGTCAACCCTTGGAGAGTGATATTGTAGATTGATGTCAACCCTTAGAGATTGATTACAACCCTTGAGTATGTCTAGTAGATCCATAGGTATGGGTAAGGAACCCAAGTTTGGTTTAGGTATAAACAAATGAAGATCAATGTATTTGTAGGTATGTAGTGTCCCCAAGGCCGAGCCCCATTGTAAACCATGTTTTGAAAGGAATTGTAATTATGTTTTATAGAATGGTGAGCCAATTTCTTATAAGCTAGAGCCTTATGTGTTTGTTAGGATAGGGAGCCTAAGTGTTGAAGGCCAAGAGACTGCTGTTGTAAATGTAATCAAGCGAAACAATTAATAAAATATAAACACCAATAGGTGTAGACAGACCACGATGAATGAGTGAAGGGGGACTAAACATCCAGAGAGTGGGAAAGGAATTAGGGGCTAAAGGTGGGAAAAGGGGCTAAGTGTTGAGGCTAGGGGGTTTAAGCCTTGGGAATAATATTTTAATATTATTCCAAAATATATGTGCATTATATGTTCTAACCTAAGTCCTTTTGGAAGGACATGTGATTTTTCAAATGGTGGGAGGCACGCATGCTGAAGGAACACATGCAGTAGCATGGGTGACAAGTATCAACCCTGGAACATGCAATAAAAGGCCAAGATGAGCCCTGTTAGGGGTTCCTCCTCCATTCGACTCACGAACTACCAGAAGGGAAGGGGTCTGACTCCTGTAGAGAAAACCCTCGTACATCCTCTGAATCATCCGAACCTGCGTTGACCCTTGCATGGATTATCTGTCATGCATTCCCGACAACCAGAGCATCAGTCTATCCTAGGGGGGACCTGCCATTCTATCGAGGGAAAAAGAGAGTGTGTAATTCCCTGCGGAAATTGCTTCTTGGGCGATTCCGAAAATCAACACCGTGAGACCTAGTGGTCGTTCCAGAGCTTGTTTTGAGAGGTTTGAGTCTGTATTCCGTGTTGAATGTGGTGGTCATGTCGAGATGGATTGCGCATGAATTTTTTTCCAGTGCAGGTGGTAATTGAGCCAGTGTGTGATCTCTCTCTAGGTGAGGGAGGTGGATGTTGTTGGAAGAGGTTTCTTCCAGAGAGTGTCCAACACCAGGTTCAGGCTCTGAGACTTCCTGATCCAGCCTGTTGCCGAGACCCAGAGAGGGAGGTTAGCACCGATGAACTATGCTTATGAAGGTGTATACTCCCGGGTGGAACATGCATGTTGGGAATGAGAGTCTAGTAGTAGTGGGCGTAAGATGGCATCCTCGGAAGAATCCTTCCAGATTCTAAGTGTTCTTACCCCTGTAACCTCATCCTAGCTAGGATTCCTTGCCTTGGGGTGGAGATTAGTCCCAGCTCAAGGGTGATCCACTACTGAGTTGATGAGCAGTGTGGTCTAAGGCTGGGTGGTTCGTGGAAGGCCTGCACTTGGTTGGTGGATCCCACCATTGTTACAAGATAAGTGTCTAACTATGTTTTATCACATTTTATCAATATGTTTGTATATATGTGTATTATAACGATCATGCATTCTGCTGTGCATTTGGATTAAAGTATTGCCAAGGATTATTTATGTTAAAATGACTCTTATGCTTACTCTGAGCTTAAATGTATTTCATTGCTTAAATGCATGCGATTAACTATGAATGAGAATGTGTTATTCTGCGTAGTAACACCTACACGGTAGTCCAAGGTGCGCTACAGTTATTCTGGGTTATCTACCAAGTAGTCTTATAGTAACCCTGGGTAGTTTGACCAAAAAGGGGTGCTACAAATTGGTATCAGAGCGATTAAACATAGTAACAAAAAAGGGGTGCTACAAGGTAATACTATTCTAGATGAATAATAAATGTCATGATGTTTCCGATGATATGTGGAACATCACATAACTCTTCACGGTTACAGATTTATGACCATGTGAGGTTGGAGAACCCTCATGAGTTATCTAGAATCCCTAGAAGGTCAAAGAAGTCAATTATTCTAGAAGCTCATAGAAGAAGTGTACTAGTCAAATTGATGGTAACTAGGAATAATCATGGGTATAGTTGTTTCATTAAGAAAATAATAAAAAATAAATTAGTTGCAACAAGAAGTTGTGAGTTTGGTAATTATGGTAAAGTAGTTATGATGAGAAGATTGAATAGTCAAAGTGGTTGACCAATAAATAAATTAAATAATAAAGTGTTTGCAACAAGATGTTAGTTAAAGGAAAATAAGTTATGAATTGACTAATTATAGAAAAGTTAGTTGCAATAAGAAGTTGTGAGTAAAGATAAATTATTTAAATAATAAAGTAGTCAAAGTGGTTGAAAAGAGAAATTATTTAAATAATAAAGTGGTTGCAGCAAGAAGTGGTGAGTTTACTATTTATGGATAAGTCAAGGTGGTTGCAAAAGAAATTAATTAAATACTAAAGTTAGTTGCAACTAGAAGTGGAGAGATTAATATTTGTGGATAAAGTGGTTGTAAGTGGACAAGTGGTTAGAAGTGGGTTAGCCCTAGAAGAAGGAAGTTGGGTAAAGGTAGTTAAAAGGTAACCCCTTGAGGAAGCTACTTGGAGAGTATAAATAAGAGAGAAAGGGTATCCTATTTGCACCTATTTTTTGAGAATAATTGAATATCCATTTGTAAAAGGTTATTTGGAAGCTATTATTCATAGATCAAATTTGTGGTAGAAAACTCGCAGTAGAAAAATTCCGGCTATAGAATCGCGACAACAAAATCGCGGTAGCAAATCATGGCAACATAATCATGGTAGAAAAACCGTTACAATAGAATTGCGGTAGTAGTATTGCGACAACAGAATCGCGACAACAGAACCGTGACAACAGAATTGTGGAAACAAAATCACGACAACAAAATCATGGTGAATAAATCATGGCTATATAAGTAGATCCATAATAGATTCATGTCTACAAGAAGAAACATGTATGGTTTCATATGTGTAGTGTTGAATCTATGAATTTGGTTGAGGGTTTTCCTTGTAAACTTGTTGGATTCCCTCTTAGAAGTTTAGGGCTTTCTATAGAATGGTTTTGAGGTAGATCTATTGAAGTATATTGTTGGTGTATATTTGAGTCTTATTGATATATCTTATGGTACATTATGAGAGGTTTTTGTTAGTGGACTTGATATATGATTGGTACACACTTGAGGCTACATAAGAGTGACATTTTGGCACATGATTTGATGTGAGGGTTTATGGTATTTGGTTATGGATAGTGTGATGTATTTCTAGAGAAATTTTGATGGTTATATTGGTATATGTCTTTAGTCTATGATTGAGATACAAGTTGGGACATATATTTGATGAGTGACACATACGTGAGGTGTATGGTATGGTGATGTTGGTAGATCTTTATGAGTCATAGTTTTATCTATAGTTGATGCATGGTTATTACATATTTGGTACATTGTTAGAGGCACTTGCTAGTAGTATTGTTGGCACAAGGTTTATGGAAGAGGTGGAATATATGACTTGGTATACTTTTATAAACACATCTTTATTGTGATTCATATTGTTGATGTTTGTAAGTAGTCTTGGTTGATGCCCAAAATTGTGATATTGTGCATATTGTTGAGAGTTGTCTTGGTGATTGATTTTTGTGAATAGATCTGATGGGTTGATGATATTTATGAGACAAGTTGATGTGATAGGTTGTTGTGACAGGTTGTGTTGTGCATAGTTGAAGAACTTATGTTGGTACAACTCATTACAGGTTGTTGGTGCAGGTTGATTGGTATAGGTTGTTACAAGTTGTTGGTACAGGTTGATAGTGATAGGTTGGAAGTGATATTGTTTGATTTAGTGATAGGTTTTCTACATTTGGCATTTATATTTCAGGGTAGTTGGATGGGGAAAGGAAAGGGGGATGTATCCTCCTTCCAATTGGTGCCGAAGAATCAAGGAGTTGGATCTTTATTCAGGTTGAATCCAAAGAACTAAGTGGTTGTATCCACCTTCTTCTTATATCCGAAGAACACAGGGGATTGCAGCCTCCTTTTGGTTGTAGCTAGTTAATCAGGGAGTTAGATTTTCCCTTAGGTTGTAGCCTGAGAAACTAGGGGGCTGGATCCTCCTTCCAGTTGGAGATGAACAATTGGAAGTTGGTGCTTCCTTGAATGTAATTCTTAAAGACATATACAAAAATAATTATGTGGTTTTCTCACGCATCGAGTTTCCACATAAAATAATGGTGTATTTTGCATTGTGTGGATGTGTCTATTATTGTTTATTATGCACTGATGGATGTTAATATTATATTATTCAATAACATATTAATGATGAACCGATGAACATTGTGGTTAAAAGGATTAATAAGTGGTATAAATTGTTCATTACCGATTCACCCCCTTCTCACTAATCCAACATTACAACATATCCTCATGAACCAAGCATTTTACCCATGCCCATGACACATAAATACTTCAACTTTCTTCCTTTTGCATTCACATGCATAAACAAATCTTCAACTTAATAAACATATACATCTTCTTAACACAACCATGATATTATAAACTTGCTCATATGTTTATATCACTTTACCTGTTTTATGAGGACTATCAACATTCCAAAGGACTCTTTTTTCTTTCTTTTGATTAGCTATATTATTCCAACAACAAGTTTTATTCATTGTAGGTCAAGTAAACCAACCTTACAAATTTTCCCATCTTCCCTCTAAACATGAGGAATTACACATACATGTTTTAGTATTTTATCTGAGAAATAATTAATACTTCTGAGGATTCTATCAATCCATACAAAATTTATTTAACCACAAGGAATTTTCCATAAGGATCTTAGCCATGATATAAACATCCATCACAAATGTAGGAGGCTCTATCTATCCAAGAAGACATACAACATTACACTTGAATAGAACAAATCTGCTCATCCATTCTCTAGACTCATGCATCTCTATAATAGGATTCAACCATTCACATTTAAGTCTTATCATTAATTTCTATGAGCATACTCCCAGTACTGTAGTAATGGCCATGAATCTAACAGAGCAACAACATAGTCCTTCTGTTGTAATAAACATGATGAAATTTTATCTTGTTCGGAATTTTGAAATGAAATATGAGTATGAAATCCTCCTTCTCAAGGAAATTTTACATATAATAAAAAAAAATTGAACACATAGAAACTCTTTTGACTCGCCTTTATGCACGTTGATGATGTAGGAATTCCCATCCATGATCATTAGGTATTGGTTGGATCTTTGTGTGAATATTTCATCCATCAAATACATGTAATGGCTTCCAAACACTACTCCACATACATCAAGGGGTACTACATTCAATTCCATCTCATCAATAAGATCAATACTTTTAGCAAATTTAATCTTACACTATTTTGATACCATTAATTGTACATCCTTGTTTACTCAACCCAATGGATAGGGACTAGGATGATTATTAATATACAATCCAAGATTGATGACAATATCCTCTTCTATGATATTATCCTATGAACTAGAATCAGACAAGCATATATCTTGGTGATATTGACCTTAACCTTGATGTGGAAGAGCTTGTTCATGTCCTTCTCTTCCTGGTGAGGAATCCTAATCATATTCACCTCCTTCTACATATATGTGCATAAAATATTTTCATTGACATAAGAGGTACTCTCAACCTAATTGCTTGAATATATGAATAGAAGGTTCTTTTTCTTTCCGTCCTTCCTATGATTTTTTGGGTTAAGCCTTGGATGTAGATTCCAACATTTTTCCTCGATGTGGTCATCAATGTTGCAATGATTGGAATGGTTGCTGGGATATTTACTTTGTTGTGAAGTGGTTGTTGTATTCTTATTGTTTCCCCTTTTCAACTTATTCTTCCCCTCCTTGGAATATTCATGGTGCTCTTTCTGCTTCAAACCACTTGGTTTCCCTTATCTTTGGCCTATGTTTTCTTCATACATGACTGAGTAAACTCCCCACATACTTTAGGAGTACATATGGGTTCTTGGTAGAGATACCCAGCATGATGACCATATTTCTAAAATCAGTGGTGTACTCTTGTACACTATACCCCTGCCTCTGTATGAGGTAGTGAAACCATATCCATTGGTCCTCTACATACCCAATAGGTTAGAATTGGGACTTGATGAGTGTTTTGAAGTCCTCCTACCAAGTTACTGGTGGATCACTCTTCATCCTAAGTGTTTTTTCTATGGATTTCCCACCAGGTTAAAACATAACCTTCTAACTTCAATATAGCAAATGAAATCTTCTTCTCTTTATGTATATGGTGAATTCTAAAAAACAATTCTAGTTGTTGCAACCAATGACTTTGTTTTAATGCATCGATATCACCCTAGTATGGCTTTATGTCCACTTTCTCTTCCATATTTAATAGGGACTATGAAGGACTAATCGATATCAAACTCGACTACTCTTTCTTATATTCCTTCCGTGAATCCTTCCTTGAGTCTTCCCTATCTCTTGATTTCCTTTCTAATATGATATCTTAGTTAGAGCCTCCATCATCTCCGAATAGTCCAAGATTTTCTTCTAGAGCCATGATGAGGAGGTTCATATTGTGACTAATGTCGACAACTTGTTCTTCCAACCGCTCAAATCTCTCTTATGTTGGATCTCGTGGGTTATTATAAACATATTCATCCACCATGCGTAGGGTTTATGTGACTTCTCATTAAGTCGAATCCTAAATACTACAAATTTTGATAAATAACCAAAATAAAAAAATTCTCTCATACCAATATGATCTATAAACTATTTTGGATATTCCACCAAAATAGTTCATCACAACATCTCTAATAAATTACTAAAATATTTACTATTAAGGTTAATTTTCCTTTAGATCTCTATAATATTTAGTTATTGATTTTATGCTTATGCATGAAATAGATAAAATAGAGAAAATAGAGAACAGTAAAATACAATCACACCATCCAAAAATAGACATAAGATATGACCTAGGAAACCCAATATGGGATAAAACCAATCTAGAAGGTGAGGTTGTTCTTCTCTCTTTTATTTGATATAGAAATGATGCAAGCACAAGGATAAACAAACTATTCATGGAGTTTCCATTGATCTATGGCCTTTATGGATTATAATATCTCCTCCTCTATTATTCTCATAGAATACCTTTCTCATATGTTTTTCTCTGGTTTGGAACAATATAGCATGCAAAATAATTAGGCCCCTTCTCGTCCTAGTGGCATGGTATTTAACATAGCTCAATAACCATCTAGGGTTAGGTTTTTTACTTCCTCAACCCTCAATTGTAGTATATTTTTGTGATTTCTAGAATATTCTCGAAATCCCTCACATGGCTACCCCATATGCATAAGTAACGGGGGTTGACATGGAATCCTCTCATACCATGGTGTTCAACATAGTAGGTCAACTTGTGGGAGGAATAATGTTTGCGTTCCATCTTTGATTGATGTGATTTTTGCACTGTTGGATAGGTATCGATGTGTAGAATAACATCACAAGGTTTTAGTGATTATAAGAAAGTTTTAACCCCAAAAAATTCCATTTGATGCCTTAAAATGGCCCCAAAAGGTTATAGACCCTGATTTTTCAAACTAGGACCTCCCACTAAGATATCCCTACAAGTTGATTCCTCCAAAGTTTTCCACTCTATAAGGATAGAGATAGCTAAAAAAATACCAAAGGATAGAGATAGGATAAAGATTGATGAAAAACTCTAAAAGGACACTCTTCCTAGAGTATCAATTTGTTTTTCCTGGAAGTTGTCCTTTCATCCCAATCTGCAAAAGGTCTTGTTGGCCCTGTCTTATAGTTCTAGAGTGCTTCTACAAAACTATGTCCTCTGCTAACTCTGCTTGAGCATCTGGTGTTAAGTCCTGTATGGAAGGTAATACCTTATCCTCCTCCTAATACAACATTAAAGTATCATAGATTTTAAGATTATCCACATTCACTATTGAGTAAATTCACATGTATGGGGGTATATTGAGTCGGTAGGAATTATCTACCACCTTTTCCAATACCTCAAAAGGACCATACCACAAAGCCTTGATCTTATTTCCAAGACCCTATAGCCTTTCCTTATTCAATTGTAACCATACTCTCTCTCCCACTCCAAATGTTATTTCTACTCTATGTTGGTCATGTTTAGCCTTGTACTTTTCCTATGACTTCTTCATTGTCTTTTGTACTTGCAAATGGATCTACCCGATCTTCTCAAAAAAATGTTTTTCTTTTAATGGATCTTCTATGAGGTCCTCCCTCACTCCTCCTTGTTTTCCATATACCACATCTAAGGGTGAAGGTGGAAAATATCAAAAGAATGTTTCAAAAGATAACTTACCATTAGATGTGTGGACTGCTCTCTAATAGGAGTGTTGTATATGGATCAGATTTTCATCCTAATTCTTCAGATGCTTCTGATTGTAACCCCTCAAAAGTTGCACCAAATTCTTGTTGACTAATTCTATTTTCCCATTTATCTGTGGATGGAATGTTGTAGACCTCTTCAACTTAGTGTCCATATTCTCACACAATGTAGTAAAAAATGCATTGATAAAACTAGTATCCTTATCTGAGATGATGCTCCTAGGTATCCCAAAGTGAACCCATACATGTTCAAAGACCAAGTTTGTTTCTTCATGTCCCTTGATGGTCTTTCTACAAGGTATCAGAATGCACGTTTTTCTAAACCTATTAACTACCACAAATAAATAGTCATGTCCCTTCATGGTTGTTGGTAAACCTCCCACACAATACATAGAAATAGTTTCCCAAGGTCGAGTGGGTATAGGTAAGGGATGGTATAGACCTTTCTTTTTGTTACTCGTCATGTTTATGCAGAAAAGTACACATCCTATAATATACCTTTCTACACATTCTTTCATTCGGGGCCAATACACATACCTCTATAAGTTGACAATTCTCTTTCTAACACCAAAATGTCTTGCAACCTTGGAGGTGTGAACCTTTTTGATAAGCTGCAATTGTACACCTTTAGGAAGACAAAGATTATCGTGATTGTAGAGTAAACCATTATTGAAATGATAGTCAGTGTTTCCATCATCTTATTCTATATGAATTTGGCCCTTTAGATATTGAAACACCTCATTGAATTCCTCATCTTCTGTGTATGCCTCTTTATATGCATCATGGGTAAAAGGCTCCATGTGCATCAATGTTTCCAAAGTTGTAATCTTGGATGTGGATGGATGTGAAAGCATGTATGCCAACTCATTTTTTCTACCCTTCTTATATATTATGACCAAATGAATTTTTTTGTAAAAATCCCATTCACTTGTAATGCCTGGTTTGTTGTATCTTACTTTTGTCCTGAAAATACTGTAGTGGTTGGTGATCTGTGTGGATGATGGTCTCCATTATCATCATATAGTGCTTCTAATTTTTGAAAACTTGTACCAAGGCATATATATCCTTGTTGTAGGTGGGGTAGTCGATAAGAGCCCCATGAAATACTTCAGAATGATAGTAGATGGGCCTTTCTCTCTGCATCAGTATCGCTCCCATGGAATACCCACTTGCATCTGTCTCTAGTTTGAAGGGCCAAGTTTGGTAGTGCAATAAATGGTGATGGAATGATATTTATTTTCAACTCATCAAATTCCTTCTGTTAATTTTTACGCCACTATAAATTATTACCACTTCTTGTTAAGGCGTGGAGTGGTGCAACTACCATTGAAAATGAAGCTATGAGATTCCACACGTATTTTTCTTCCCAAAAACAAATCTTAACTTCAGTAACATTTGTAGGAAATGGTCATTTGATGATGCCCTCCATTTTTGTGGGATTTATATTGAGCTCCCCTATATTGATCGCATACCCCAAATACACCAAACAGTGATGAGAAAACTCACATTTCTTAATATTGGCCAACAATTGGTGCTTTTTCAAAGTCTCTAACACATGCATAAGATGTGAGATGTGATCCTCCCAGGAAGAACTATAAAATAGTATATCATCAATATATACAATAACATATGAATCTATATAAGGGAATAAAACATCATTCATTAGTCTCATAAATGTAGCCAATTCATTTCATAAACATAATGGCATATCAAATCACTCATACAAACCTTACCTTGCCTTGAATCCAGTCTTCCAAGTATCTTCTTCTTTGAATCATACATCGTGATATCCTGATTTCAAATCCAACTAAGTGAAGTATTTGGAATGCAGAATTTGGTCCAACAGATCATCGATCCTTATAGGGGGTACCGATTCTTCCATGTAATCTTGTTCAATTCCCTATAATAGATACACATTCTCTAAGTCCCATCATTACTGGGAATAATTATGATGGGTGGCCCACAAGGTCAGATACTTGGTTGAATCACACCCTGCTCCAACAATTGTTGAAACTTCTTTTTTTCTTCATTCGCTTCCAAAATGGACTGTCTATACAACATAATATTTGGCAAGGGGGAGTTTGGAAATAATTGGATTTCATGGTCCAGTTCCCTCTTAGGTGGTAACCGTTTAAGATTCTGGAGAACTTCTATGCATGCTTGTATATAATCCTCCAATTAATGTTTCTTCTCTTTAGTACACTCCTTTATGGATGGATTCACTCTCATTGAATCACCATCAGACTAATTTTATCCTAGTAAAAGAAAAACATATTTCTTAATATAACTAATCAACTTCTTGGCTTGGTTGGCACTTACTAGTGAGACCTTGGTCTTTCCTTTATGCACATTGATGATGTAGGACTTCCTATCCTTGATCATTCAATGTTGGTTAGATATCCACATGAATATTGTATCCCTCATATACATGTAATATTTTCCAAACACTACTCCACATAAATCAAGGGGTACTACATCCACTTCATTAATAAAATCAAAACTTATACTAAATTTAATCTTGTACTATTTCGCTACCTTTATCTCTGTATCCTTGTTTATCAAACCCAATGGATTAGGGATAGGATGATTTTGGACCTCCAATCCAAGATTTTTCGTTAGATATTCTAACATGATATTAGGTTGTGAACCAGAGTTGAACATAACATCCATATTGGTCTTCTTGACCTAAATATTGATGTGGAAGAGCTTGGTCATGTCCTTATCTTCTTGGTGATGAAGGATACTTATGTTCACCTTCTTCTACATATATGTGCAAACAATATTTTTATCCACATCAAAGCTAATTTCAACCTGATTGCTTGAATCTGTTGCTAGAAGGTTCTTTTTCTTTTCGTCCTTCTTGTGGTTCTTCGGGTTCATATTTGGATGTGGATTCCAACATTTTTCCTCGATGTGGTCATCAATTTTGCAATGATTGCAATGTTTTTTGGGATATTTAATATATTGTGCAGTGGCTATTGTCTTCTTATATTTCCCTCGTTTCCACTTATTATTCCCCTCCTTGGAAGCTTCCAATTTCTCTTTCTACTTCGAACAACTTGGATTCCCCTTATTTTGGCTTATCGTTTTTAGGTACTATTCCTTTACACATTCCTCATACAGTTTCCTTGGAATTAAGAGCATCACTTGCTTTCATATATGAATATGTAAACCTCCTACATACTTTAGGAGTACATTTAGTTTCTTGGGAGAGATGCCCATAATGATTGTCATATTTATAAACTCAGTGGTGTACACTTGTACACTCTACCGCTACCTCTTCCTGAAGTATTTCCAGCAGATCCATTGGTCCTCTACATAATTGATATTCTAGAATTGGGACTCGATGAGGGTTTTGAAGTCTTCCCGCCCAATTACTATTGGATCACCCTATGGCCTAAGTGTTTCCTTATCACCTTCCCACTAGGTTAAATTATGGACCTCTAACTTCAATCTAGGTAATGAAATCTTGTGCTCTTCATCTATATTGTGAATGATAAAATAAAATTCTAGTTGTTGCAACAAATGATTTAGTTCCAATGCATCGATATCACCTTGACATGGATTTATGTCCACTTTCACTTCCATATTGAATAGGGATTGTGAAGGGTTAATGACACTAAAACTCGACTCTTATTTATTGGATTCCTTCCACGACCCCTTTCTTGAGTCTTCATGATATCCTAATTTCCAATTCGATTTGATCTCTGAGTTAGAGCCTCCATCATCTTTGAACAATATCGGATTTATTGCTAGAGATGCCATGAGGAGGTTCATATTGTGAATGATGTTGGAAAATTGTGCTTCCAACAACTCAAATCTCTCTTTTTCTAGATCTCTATGGTTATTATGAACAAATGTGTTCACCATGGATAGGGTTTTTGCAACTTCTCTCTAAGATGATTCCTAAATCCGTCAAATTCCCACAAATACCCAAAATGAAAACCTGCTCTGATACCAATATGTTCTGTAAACTTCCATGGATATCCCACTAGAACAATTCATTACAAAACATCTAATAAAATATTTAAATCTTTACTATTAAGGTTATTTTTCCTTCAGATATCTAGAATATTTAGTTATCGGTTTTCTTCTTATGCATGAAATAGATGAAAAGAAAAAAATTGAGAAAAGAAAAATAAAATCACACCATCCAAAAATAAACACAAGATATGACTTCAAAAACCTAATAAGGGAGAAATCCCAACTAGAAGGTGAAGCTTACCAACTCTGTTTTCTTTGTTATAGAAATGATGCAAGTATAAAGAAGGAGGCACTATCCATGGAGTTTCCTTTCACCTTCAACCTGCATGGGTTCTATAAATCTCTTGTCCTATGTTATGTTCACAGAATACTACTCTTTTAGGTTATCCTGAACTATGGAACATGATACTATGCAAAAGAATGGATCTCCTTCTCCTCCTAGTGGCCGGATATTTAACATATCCTGATAACCATCTAGGGCTAGGTTTCTGACTTCCTCAACCCTAAATTGTGGTATCATTTTGAACCTTCTATAATATTATTAAAATCCATTATGTGGTTATCCAAATATGCATGAGTAATGGGGGATAACAGAGAATCCTCTCGTACCATGGTGGTCAACATAGTAGGTCAACTTGTGGAAGGCATAACATTTTCATTCAATCTCTGATTGACATGATGTTTTCATCGTTAAAAAGTTCTCTATGTGTAGAATAACGTCACTGGGTCTGATATGAGTTGGGAAAGATTTAACCACAACAAATATCATTTGATTCCTCAAAATGGCCCCAGAAAATTGTAGACCCCAATTTTCCAAACTGGGACGTGCCACTAAAATGGCCCTGCAAGATGATTCCTCCAATTTTTTCCACTATGAAAGGATTGAGATATATGAAAAACAATATAATGATCCAATCAATATTAGTGGAAAATTTTAGGATTCTCCCAATATGAAATATCAAAAAATACATATTTCCTTTTCATCCCAATGGGCATTTTCTCAACATAGGTGTAAAAAAATTCAGGACCAATGAACATAGGTTCCCCATTTGAATCAAATAATTCTTCTATTTGCTTCTCTTTCTTTGTGTCATATGTCCTATTCGAATTTGTCATTGTCATTATTTTAGGTCTTGTTTTTCTCTCTAGTTTATCATTGAATGCAGATGAAACTCTTCTATAAGGGTGGTCTTTTAGGAGTAATACCCTTGAATAGTTGTACACTGGCATTTGTAGGTAATTGGACTACATATAATTTATATAAGGTACACAACATTTATGTCCATGATACCATTGTTTTACAATACCTATGATGCTAACGTATACATAGAATGTTAGTGTAAAAAATATAGTTGTACCAAATGAAGTATGCCGACTAAAATTACATATATAAAAAAGTTGATGAACGTGGTTACTGGAGAAAACTCCTAGTCCTAGAAAATCATGCATGGTGCATGCACATATTCCATGCACCATAAAATACTTCTCCATTGGGATGGGTCTGGATACATTATATCCATGTATCCCTTCACATAATATCTTAAATTCATTGATCAGTGGTTGGAGGTAGAAATATATTCTCTTCACTTATCTTCTACCTATGACTATAAGAGCCAACATAAGATGTTCATTGTTCATGGAAAAACATGGGGGGATACTATTATTGATCACTACCAATAGCCAAACATAATAGTTAGTGCTCTGGAGGGAATACATGTTAAACATAGTTACCAACTTAACAAGAACTCTACAAGGTTCTGATTTTTTAGGGGGTCCAATTTGTTATTTTAAAAAATGGTGCTACTGGTAGCACCCCCTCTCCCTTTTGAGTTGGTTTTTCGATATTTTAAATTTTTCAATCCACTATGTTTCCACAATTTTTAAATATTTTTTACCATTTACTTTTTTGAAGTTACAAGTTTTCATATAATTGTGTCTTCTTAATTAATTTATTGTTCCATACTTTTAAAATATAGTGGAAAACACCATTTGTAATGCATTTACTTCAATACATAGAACAAACTTGTAGTTAAATAACACTATTTTTTTATATTTAGCAAAAAAATACAATTCATTTTTTTTGATAAATTAAAAACTTAAAAAAACTAAGAAAAATAAAAGAATTGAAATTAAAAATTAAAAAAAAAAAATTAGATAATAAAAAAAATAAAAGAAAATCTTACAAAACTAAAGAGGGAAAAAAAACCAAAAAATAAAGAAAAAAAAAGGTAAAAAAAAAATTTATGGCCCAAAAACTTTAGAAAGGTTTAAAAACACAAAAAACAATTAAAACTATATATTAAAAAAACCAAATTAAAACACCTAAACTACACAATTAAACAAAAAGAAAGATTAAAAAAAACATAAATTTACAAAAAAAAATATTTTTTTTTATTAAAAAGTTAAAAATATGTAAAATTTTATAAAAAACAAACAAACACCCATGATGCCCAACAAGCTGACATGTTAGCCCATGGGGGCTGGCATGATGTTTGACATCACCCCGCATGCCACCCATGGTGCCCAACCAACCCACGCATTAACACATGGGGGCTGGGGTGATGCCCGGAATCATCGCCCACGACACCCACGACACCCAACCAACCCACACGTTGGATAGTGGCCCAGGGGGTAAGCCCTTGCCCTGTGGGACGAGGGATTAGCTTGTGGGGGCTGGGGATATGTTGGGCATCACCTCCCATGACACCCCAATAATATGTAGGTTTGTAATTTTTTAAAAAAAAAATTGGATTTAATTTAATTAAAAAACTTTGTTATTTCAATTGCAAAATTGTGTTTTGTTTTTTTCAATTTTTTTTTCTTAAATGCTATTAAATTTGTTTATATTTTCATTTTTAATTTTATTTTTTTAGTTTCAATTAATATTTATAGGTTTTCTATTGTAAAATTGTTTTTTATTTTTTTAAATTTGATTAGAAGTTTATTTTTAAATTGGTTTTAAATTTTTATTTTATTTTTTAGTTATTATTGATTTTATTAATATTGCTTTGTTTTCATTTAAATATTTTTTTTAAAATATATACTTTTTGAATTTTTTTTCTTTTCTTTTAATTTTAAAGTTTAGATTAAGATTTTTTAATATTTTTCAATATTTTTTATTTTAGATTTCTTTTTGTTGAATTTTGTTATTTTTCCTTTTTAAAGTTTTTTTTTTAATTAAAAAAACATATTA
>ML778468.1:1038918-1056529 GCA_009831015.1 Picea engelmannii
GATCACTTTTTCATTTAGATGCTAATTTCAAGGTTTTTCTAAGCTACTGTCTGAGTTTCGAAGGCCATGTTTGAAAATGTTGTAATTTTGACCCCGTTTGAAAAAATGGTGCTACGGGTAGCACCATTTTTTGATCTGGGAGTTGATTTTAATGTTTTTAATGCAAAAATATGGGTTTTAAGGGATAAAGTTCTCGTTTTGAGGTCACAGTTCTCGTTAAGACGATAACTTTGTTGTTAACTCCATTCATAGTTTTATTCAATCAAACACTATGTACTTCATCCTTGAATTTATCGGACCATGTATCCTCTATATGCTTCACAGATAATAAATATGTTGGGATTTTCATAACTCCCGACTCACTTCTATGTGCCACCCCTGCAACAGGCCTACTAGTTTGCAATCAAAAAGCTTTTGAATCCTTAGAATTATAGGCATGTGCCTCAATATCTTATGAGGAGGACCATGTTCCTTACCCTTATTTTTTTTATTTATGATACATGTCATGCCCACATTTTAGACATAAACCCCTTTCTTCCTTAATTGTGTGACAATATTCCTTAAAAATCTAGGGGACTTAATGGTTAATTACCTCAAAAGTTCCAAGAAATATGTGTCTAACATACCATACATTTCCTTCAAGGTGTATGGTAACCTTGTTGTCCCTAGTTGGGTGGACCTTGAATACTCTTGTACTGGACTTAATAGAGGGGTGGTGGAATCAGATTTTAGGCTTTGATAGAAGGTATCTATTACATCAACATCATCACCTAGTTCATTTTGTATTTACTACATTCCTTTCATGGCCTTGATATCCCGTAGGGAATCAGCCATACCAGCCTCTATGTCATTTCCTGCATCCACAACATGTGAAAAATTAGTGCTACTATTGAGACTTTGAACTAGTGATTCAAGACCTGGGAATTGGATAGGTGGTTGTTTCAACCATTCTTGGTATTCTTCCTCTTTGAGCTCTTTTTATTTAGAAACAAGATCGTGACTCGACATCGCACTGAGGTGAAATGATAGAGGGTGGATATGTTTCTCATCATCAGAATTGTGACTATAAAAATATTGAATATTCCATTCATAATATTAGTAACAAAATGGTTTTAATATGTTCAAACATGATACCAAACACTTATTAGAAGCATGGAATTTTTTTCCAAATAATAAACTTGAAACCAACCCCTTTATAAAACAAATGTCAAATTAAGAAATTAGTTTACATTAGTTCCATTGAAAATACAAAAACACAGTTATTCAATCATGATTTTCTTACATCCTATGGCATTTTCTACATAAAAGAGATCAAATTCATTGTGTAATACTAGGATGGTTCTTGGAACATGACATGTTAGGATTGTAAGGGTAAAGAACCTGTCCATTTTCATTAAACATATAATTGTTGTATATTTCTCCTGATAAGAGATTGTGGAATTTTGGGACCATGAGAACATCTTGAGCATTTGAGCTTCATCTAGAATCTTGATCCTGCAAAAGTCAATGAACAATTATTAAACTGCACGTGCATACATAACATAAATTCAATGAGATAAATGAATTATCAATATTATCTAGACGTATTGCAATCAACGTGAGAGAACTTGATGGAGTTCCAAATATATAGAATGAGGTGACATTGGAATCTGAAGATTAGGCCATTTGATATTATAATTTTTTTTCCTACATTTGAGCAAAAACCTTCATGTTAGATATCATAGAACAATCTAACATAAAAAATAACTTGGAATAACTTTTATAACTTGACATCACACTTAAAAAAACGTTTTGTTTCTAAAATATCATTATTTTTTTCCTCAGAGATATACAAGAAATCTCAATCAATATTTACAACATATGAAATAGGTACTCGATCCTTGAAAAAATCCTCCTTGATTATAGAAAATGTGAATTTAATATTCATCCCCTCTCTCACTCTCTTCCTCATCCCCTCCTCTTATCTCCCCATATCCCCCATTATATATATATCTCTCTCTAGCATCTACCCCTCTCTCCCTCTCACTTTGTATCCCACTCCCTCTCTCACTGACTACATCCCCTTCCCTCTCTCTCCCTCTCTCTCCACCTGACCAGTGTGATTTACCATTTAAATATGTACTAGTGTGTATGTATAGAAAACATGTACTGGTGTGTTTAATTGAGATAAGCATTGAAGATTGACCTTTATTATTTCCTTCATAAAGAAAAACCTCTACAAAATCCAAATACTAATGTCTTCATATTCATTGTACAAATTTAATTGTCTTACACTACATTATTACTTACACACTTCCTCAATGCGTTATTAATTACACTTTCCACATATGTGTTTCAAACTATCTAGTGCACGTACTAAATCGAGTTAGAAAAACAACATGCGCTTACAATCAATACTTTGAAATTTATTACTAAAATAAATTAGTGTGTTGTGCATACCACACCAGTGCGTTATGCATGACATAGCGCACCAAGAAACATAAATTTTGAAAAAAAACCAGCACACATGTTTATCATCAATATGCCAAAATATACAACAAAAAAATTAGTAAGAAATTGAGTTTTTTTGTTTATAAAGGAAAACCCTATTCATTGTTTTATTGCTTACCAAATTTTAGTGAGGATATTTGTGCAACAAACATTTCTCAGCAAATATTTTCGAGTGGGTGAATTTTTTTTTAAGAGTCAAATTCAAGGGGGAGTAATGTATATCACATAGAAATCTACAGAGGAGAAATTTAAGGTATATGATTCCATTCTATTAATCATATTGATCATTTTCTTATTTGATTCAAACAAATTTCAGTGCATTCCCAAACAAAACAAAAAAAGGTTTCATAGTTATCTTCAGTATTGGAAGTCCTAATTTCTTGATTGTTCTTTTGCTTTCTCCTTCTATACTTCACAAGAATAATTTTTTTTAGGCACAATTTCTCTATCGGGTTTGGTTATTTATATATGGGTGTTTCCTATCTGTTGCAATGAAACCACTCATCGCATTGGATCCCAAACTGTCATGTCACTATCATTTTTTTTGTAAATTCATTCATAGTGATCGGTGCACTTAGTACATAGTAAGCACACCAGAGCATATTTCTTTGTAAATACTACCACTTTATTTTAGTTCAAAATATTATTAAAAATCCTTTTCACCATCGAAAATGCGCATTTTACCTAAATACACACTAGGGCACATTGTTTACAAATCACATCATTAACTTTAAAATGGAAAAATCATTGTTTTTATCTGGAAATATCCATTTCTTAAATTTGTTTGCTACTCGACGATGTGTAATAAATAGTACTTAGGAAGTCGTGTTTTTCTTAATTCATAAATCACTGGATGAATACAAAAAAAAATTAAAATGTTTTCAATTTCTCAATGGCACTGCTATACTTTACCAATGTATATATGTATGTGTGATGCACCGATGCATATAAATATTGTTGATGCCCCAATTCAAAATTATCTTAATATATGCATGGGGATCTTATTTTTCTAAAAAAGAATTATTTTATTTTATTTTTTTCATCAGGGATATTTTGAAAATTCTAAGGGACAAACAAGGGGAAAACCAAGACATGTCTATAGGGATGTCCAAAATAGTGTAGAGGAAGATGTTAAAAGAAACGAACATATTTTCATTGCAAGAGGATCGATCCCAAACACAATGTGCACCAGAGGTATGTAATCATTTTTTTATTATTTTATGTACATCGAATTTAAGTATCGCATGAAATACCAATTTCAATTGTTTTTTTCCAAAAAAGAAAAGAAAATAGAATCCATTCATCATATAAGATAGGATGATGAGAAATAAAATGGTTGTTCGCATACTTTGTAAGTATTTACATTTTCATCCTTTCTTAAGGTTTCATTTTTGTTGTCATATTTATACTTGTCCAAGGATATGTTCTACTAGGTGCTAGCATACAAAGAGTAGCCAACCCAGGAATTCATAAACATTGAGTTAAGTATGGGTTGTGAGTATATGTTGAAGAATGAAAGTTTAATTGAACAATTTGTAAGAAGCTATGTTGTTTAACTTCCCTTGTTTTATAATCAATGAAAAAAAAAATTATATTGATTATATCGATTATGCTTTGTCATGTCATATTAAAAATGCACGAAACAAAGTATGGATTGTTGACATCAGATGATATTTTTAGAGAATTCATGAAGCATGGATTCAAAAGAATGTGTATTTTTTATGAAAGCATTGGTACTAAGGTATGTTTTTTTGTTTACGCAATCATGTATATTCTGCTATATATATATATATAAACACAAATATACTTATTACAATTTATTTCTATGTTTGTAGATGGAAGATGAAGTGGAAGAACATAAAAAACAAGTCGATCAAGCAAACATTATGTTAAAAAACCAAAGTACAATATCATCTACAAATGATGAAGAAATGAGGCATGCACTCAGTGAGCAATGTCAACAGTTCAATTGTTGAATGACAATCAAGATAATTGAATGTCACCGCAAATTGTGTGTTTTGGAATATTTGTCTCTGAAAATCATGGATTTTGTTTAATGTACTAGATACATTGTCCCAATTGCATGAAATGTTAACAATAAGTGTAACAATTAAAAATTGGTTGCAATTTGATTATTGTACTAGACCTTTACATTGTCCCATTTTGTATGACAATGGATCGCATATTCATATATAATAAAATGAGTTTCTTATTTGATTTCATTGTCGAATGTTGTAAAATGTTACATTCATGAACAATTAATATGTGGATGATTTACATTGTTACAAATAACATAGGTTTAATTGGTTGGATAATGCGTTAATGCTATCATTTTATTGAAATGCAATAGCATAAATATAAAAAAATATTATTATAAAAATTATTTTATTTTGAAATAATTAATTGAAAATTTGTAAAAAAAATTGAATTGAAATATATACATATCACTCCAGTGCATTCTTTTGAACTCACTAGATAGTGCATGCTAGAATATAGATATCAAAGCATTTTGAGTAGTCATATGCATCGTTACATAATAATTATAAAAGCACTAGTACATATTATTGTTAAAATGCACCATTCTGTAAAGGATATAATGTAAACTAATATCTATCATTTCAAAATTGTACGTTACTCATGTTTGAAATATTAACTAGGGAACTATTTTTTTTCGTACCGTTGTGTTACATTTATTATATGCACCATGAATCTAACTATTATTTATGCACTACTTCCTTTACTATATTATATGCATTGGTGCATACTAAAAATAATGGTTCTGACATATCGGTACATATTAATTACAAAAGAATCAGGACACATTCTATATTAAGATCATTGGGTCCCAAGAAAACATTATCACACAAGGGATAACTATAACTTACACACACTAAGACAGAATAATTCTAAATTGCACTAGTGCTAGCCATAAATTAATCACATCGGGGAAGACAAATCCTAAAGGGCACCAGTGCATCATAATAAAACAATGTGTCTGGTGCATAGTGATTATAAGATCATTGATGATCTACATATGATGGAAAAGGAGGAACCAATTCATAACAGTTATAAACACATTAGGGTGTTTTTTATTATATTAAGATTTGGCTCATTTTTATTATATTAATGTACCGATGCATTTTATTATATTAATGCAGGGGTGCAAGTTTTTCAATACCACACCAGTGCATTTTGACAAGAAAAACACCAGAAAAAAACCTCTTCTACAACCTCTACCCACCTAATGTTTTTTTTAAGTATATGGAACATTCGCTAAAACCTCCAAAAGCAATAGAGGAGGTTGTAGTGAAAGGTTTTTTGAATTTTTTTCCAAATTTTTGTTACACTAAAAACCTTAGCTAGAAGGTGTTCTCCTTGTAGTGAATTAGGATTCTACAAGGCGAGGAGCTTGGCATAATGTGGTCCTTCAAAATTATCTTTTGGATATGTTGTTTGATTTCTTCATTATTTATAATAGAGCACCTATATGCATGGTTGTTGGGAAGAGGAGCACCGAGTGTCAAATCAATTGAGTTTTTTACCTGACAATGCAAGAGAACCCTAACAGGGGAGTTAAAGATGTATTTGTGTTCTTATACTATCATTTCCACCTACTTGTTGGAATACTAAGAGGGGGGTGTGAGTCAATATGATCACTTCTTACCACTTTCAATCACAATATATATGAACTTCAACTTTATCAACAATATTCAATATGTATCACTTATGCATTCAGTATATCATTGCATCATAAACAATATCATTTATCAATGCATAATAAATAACCACAAATACACGACACACCATAATTTACATGGAAATACAAATGGGAGAAAACCATGGAATAGTTTCTTATATATATCAAGAATACATTCATAGGAAGCACCAACTTCCTAATTCTCCAACACCAATTGGAAGGAGGCTCCAACCCCCTGTTTACAGGCTCTGACCTGAAGGAAACTAAAACTCGCTAGATTCTCTACCTCCAACTGGAAGGAGGCTCCAACCCCCTAGCTTATAGGCTCCAACTTAAAGGAATATCCAACTCCATATATTCTTTAGCTCCAACTAGAAGGAGGCAATGACACCCTGATTTACAGGCTCCAACCTAAAGGAAGATCCAAATCCTTGTGTTATCTGGCACAACCCGGAACGAGTATACAACCCCCTTTCCTTTCCCCTTCTTTCCTCCCTTAAGTATAAGTGTAGACTCAAACTGTAACTACCAATGATACTATGACTACCACTATCTAATCAACTTGTAATAAAACTGTCATCCAACCTATCACTATTACATCAACCTATAACTATCATAGTCTCTGTCACTGTAACTAATATACCATCATAAACATGTGTGTCTCAACCATTTACCAAAACATGTACTAAAAACCTGTACCATATCATACATAAACCATCTACCAACACATGTACCATACCATGCATTAACTATGTAACAAAACCTGTACCACAAACATGTGTCATATCACTCATGATATGCCTCAAACATAAGCCATAAACCATATGCCAAAGATATAATTCCTCAAGCATATACCATATAGTAAACCATATGCCAAGTATCCAATATGTATCAAAGTCTCAACAATATGCTTCAATCACAATAACAACCAAGATCATATACTAAGTATATGCCTCACACTTGTGCCAATAATCACAAAGATGTGCCTCTAACAATGAACCATATCAACTATATGCAATGCACCAAGGATATATCTCAAGCATGTAGGTACCTCAAATATATGCATTCATGTACCCAAGAGGCCTTGAAGACATGCCTTAAGCATGTGCCAAACCATCCATGATAAGTACACATAAAAATATACCTTTACTCATGAAGAGGACTTGGTGCATATCATCTTAGACCAACAGACCAACTAGGTGCATATCATCTTTAACAAACAAAAGATAACATCTTCTTCAATACCTTTACATAGATCCATGACTTGCACACTCTCAACCCATGCATCTCCATGCCTTGCTCCACTGTGACTCAAAAATGTCCATGCCTTGCTCAACTGCGGCCCACAAATAACCTTAGAAGGATATTAGCATCAAACATTTCCATTTGCTTCCCTTCGCTACCTCATATATTTTACGAAAATGATTTACCAAAATATCACTTGAAAGATATATAATCATTGAACTTGTGTTTGTACTTATGATAGTAGTCTTGTTGTGTATTTATGGTTTTTGAAAGTAACTTCTTTCCTTACATTAGGGATTTCCTTTTACAACCACTTTACCCTTTATTTAATGACTTGCAACCGTTTAGGGATTCTTAACCATTCTTCGGGGCTTCCAACTTCATGAAGGAATATATCCTCAACTGTGAGGAACAACATGGTGCACCACCTACTGTTGGATACGATACGATAATGACTATCAATATGTGAGTGTGTCACATGCTTTTACACTATACTTCATGTGATTATTCCTCAAACAACTTTGTGCTTCATGACCACACCTCTGGGGCTTCTTGAAGACTTCTTCAAATGCACCCATTACATCTATTGAGATCAATGATATTGAATTCTATTGACATCAATGAAAACCAAATTACCAACAATCTCTCCCTTTGGAATTGATGGCAACAATAATACTCTACCTGTGACTAATGATCTTGATATTTCACTCCTAATGTTTCTCTCCTCATTCAAGTCTCCCCCTTTGACATCAATGGAAAAGGGTAATTCTATTTGGGGGTTGATCGTTGATTCTTCATTCTTTTGATATTTCTCTTTTGATCTGTCTCTTATCTTTTGATATCAATAGAAAATAGTGAATCCCCTTGAAAATATACCTTCTCTGAACAATCTTTCTCTGAATTCATATTCTTCCCCTATCTTCATGATTATGATATTTTCTCTTATGATTTTGTTCTTTCTCTTCCCCTTTGTGATCTAGGAGGATATAAGGAATGCTCACAAAGGCTCAGAAGGATCTAGAATGCTCACAAAGATCCCATAGGATCCATAAATGCTCAAAATTCAACTGGATCAAGTCATCTAAAAAAATGGCATCATTTCATAGAGATTGTTGTCAACTTTCCAACTGTGCAAATGGAAAGTCAAACAAAGTTCATATGCAAAAGTTATGAGCAGTCAAAGTCAAAACGCAAAGGGGTAAAAGGACACATGTCATTTCCATATAGTGACATGTGGCATGACCACATATTTGATGTGGCCACACCCCAAGGTTCCACGTGGAATGATCGTATAGTGACTGGGTAGCTAAGTTGGCATCCAATGGATGAGTTACAGGTTGAAAATTGGACCAATGGCTTGTTGACACATGGAATTGGATAGCCAATAAGAGTTTGACACATGGAAGCCCCTCATTAGCCAATATTGGTTTATGTTGTATAAACTTTTAGGAGTCAATGGGGGTCGAAACCATGGCTTCTCAAGGTCTTAGCATACCCACAACAACCAACACACCACACAATAGAACTTAACATATATGTGGCAATTAATATATATATATATACACACACACACATATATATATGCATGTATGTATGTATGTATGTATGTATGTATGTATTAAAGTCCATTTGGGGGGGAAAGAGGTCAAAGGGATAGCCTCCATCCCCTGGTCAATTTCTATACCACATGACCATTCTGGTCGATGGGGAGCTTAACCACATGTGACGGGTTTTAATATTATATATGGTATATATCATATACCATGTAACAGATATGAAATGAATTTAAAACCCCCAAACATATATAACCACTAGATATGACATTGAATGGAATAAAACCCGAACCTCTGTTATATTATCCGAAGGTTTTAATCATTGTGCCAATGCCCCACATTTAGCGGTATGCCCTCTAAATTTAGTAATAAGTTCCATATGTGTGGATGGTAGTTTAGGGCCACGCCCTATATATTGGCCACATATCGCAATGCTCTGGAACACATCCCTATGCACATATATCTAGGTGCATGGAGTCCAATATAGGGCATGAATATCGAGGTAGTATGGATGCATTGAAGAATGTGCAAAGTACAAGCATAGTTTTTGTTGCACCGTAAAGTGTGTTGAATGGTACTTTGACAAAATTTCAATCATTTTATATCAATTTTTCATGATTTTTCACAAGGATCATGAATATGATATGTTTTATTTTTATTTGAGGTCATTTGTTAAAAAAAAAAAAAAAAAAAAACTCTATTTTTAATTAATGGACATTTAATGCATTGTTTTACATGCCAAAGAGGGTGAAATTGAGCTAAATTGGAAATTGGATGAATTTATAGTCAAAATCCTCATAATTTCACAAGGAATTCAATGATGAAGTTATTTTCTTGTTTTTATTAATGGAATTTATTAGCATACATTAATTTGGCATATGTGATTCATTTCACATGTGATTTTGATACTTGAGATGGAAAAGGAATTTTTTATTAGATTGAATGGAACTTAAATATGAAACAAAAGTATATAATTTGAGTTCTTTTATTTTCTGTTGTATCATCTAACTATTATCAAGCAAGATAATCTTTATTTTATGAGTTTTTGGGTAAAAATCACATCATCAAAATTCTGCAACCCACCCCAATACAATTAGTATATTATTTTGCATCAAGTTATATATTGCATGTGTATATGTAAAGCAATAAGTGGTGTCTAAGGATTTTCATATCACTTTGACATAAGGGTAACTGCTTCTAGTTATTTCTCTCCCGATGTCTTCTTTGCAAGATGTTGTGTAGATCAATGTGGGGCTTTCTGTATATTCTTTATTTCCTCTCTTCTGTTGCTTCTTGTCCATTAGTGCTTCCTCTTGTAATTTTATGAAACATATATAAAAATAATTCAAATTTTTCATGTTCATTGTTTAGAAATCAATAACCACATCGTTAAGCAATTTCCCTCTAATGATATAACTTCTACTGACAATTTCTCTTTTGTTATCTTGTTATTCCTTTCACTACTTGTCTTCTTGTGATTGGCTGATTTCAGTTGACAATTTAATTCCATCCATTGTTATGCCTCTTGTTTAATTCATGTCATATTTAGCTTCCAAGTGTCTCATGAATTCATTTATGTTCATATGTCACAACACTGGCCATGATTTTGCTACTTGACTGCACACAATTTTGACCCATCTATCACTTTATTATTCATGAGGACTTAAATGAATCTGCTGCAACTGATCACCACATATTCATGCTCCTCAAACTAAATCAAATATGTCCACTAGTTTTCTTTATCTTCAACACATCCTCGAGTTTATATATCTCTTCTTGGAATCTTCTATACAATCATGAATCTCTACCTAAAAATTGTGCCAATGATACTCCTTCCAACTGTCGACTGATACCTACATGGGAATGTGTTCAAAAAAATTCTTCTCTATCAATCAGTCCATCATTCTATACTTCTTCCATTACTCTGAGTCTTCCTTTCCAAAATATGCAAATACTTTAGACTGCTTTAAAGATAGTTCTCCTATATGTAGTAGCTTTTTCTTAGACTCCCCCTCTTCAATATTCATATTTACTGGGAGTCTCCAAACAAAATGGCTCAGAATGGTGGAGGAATCCACCCTAATGTGGAGTAATATTCCTATTGACTTATGGATTCATCATCTTCATGAATTATGACATCTTCCTCTTCACCATATTCTTGAATTCTAATATCTTCCTCTCCATCATCTTCCTAAACTCTGACATCTTCCTCTTTTATTGTAGATTCATCATGATCTCATACTACTGCAAATCTCGTGAGTATGATATATGGGACACGTTCTTAATTCACCTACTCTTCTTTTCTTTCTTTTCTTATTCAAAACTTTTTGTATCTTATTTCAGTGTTTTCCTTCATGGAAGGCTCTATCATGCCTCTACAATTCCAGGCTATGTGTCCATAGTTGTAGAATTTGTAACATTCAATATTGTAGGGGGGCACATAAAAATATCTTTCTTGAACATCTATTCGATATGCTATTAAATATACAACTTTATGTTGAAAGTTATTACAAGTAAAACAATGACCATAAAATAAACTTTGATACCTAGAACTAGATGATGTAGTCCTTCTGAATTCATGCCTTGTATGATTGTGATCTTCTCTTCTATTATTTCCTTCACCATGATTGAAGCTTCCTTTTTCTCTAAATGAGAAGGTATTCCTGGAAATGAATCTCTTTTGTTTTCATTTCCCTTTGATTCTTGTTGACCATGACTACTTCCTTTGAGAATGTCTACATAATTCTTAGCATTTTCTTCATTATGTCTTTCTTGTGACTTGTAAAACTTCTCTTCAAATCTCTTATTGTGATTGGCATTTGCATATTATTTTTATAAGGTCTCACCAATGCATCCAAGACTTTTTTTTTTCTAGTACTCAAGAGTTCTTCAAGTTCTTTTTAATATTGTCAACTTTAACCCTCAATGAGACAACTTCTTCTTCAAACTTCTCACCATCTTCTTATTTATTCATCATTTGGATCTTCATTCTTATTATGTTCTCTCTTCTTCTTCAAGTTGGGTATTCAATGAGATTATGTCTTGTTCAAGTCTTCTTTCTTGCTAACTAAATTCTGCTTCAAGCTTGTTTAAGTCATGATATCTTTCCCTAAGATGACTTGTCAAAATTGCCTCTCTCTTCTTTGCTTCCTTTATGAGTGATACTATTTCGGCTTCCAAATACTAATTTTATTCAAATTTAATTTTGAGTGTTTCTTCAATCTCTTTGGCTTATTCCATCTAAGATTTTAGATTTATGATAATCTATTGGGGTTCTTTAGGTTTTTTTATAGTTTTTTGAGAACCCTTATTTGTCTCGACCATTTCTTTCTTGAGTTAATTGTTTTTCTTCATTTCCTTTTCCAATTCATCTAAAGAACTGATTAGTTCTACTTCAACTTCTACTTCACCTTCCTCTTCATAAGCTTCTTGTTTTTAATCTATCTGACCTAATGAGATTCTTTCTTCTCGTTCAATCTTCACATCTTCTTTATCATGATCAACATATTTTGTAGGAGATTCCTTTGAGTACAAGTTTTGTAGGTTATACCAAAGTTCTTTGGCTAATGAGAATTGTCCCACTTTGACTTTCACCAAATCATGCAATCCTTCCAGGATGAAATCCATTGCTATTTTTTCATTCCTTTTTCATTCCCTCTTGGATGCAGTCTTCATAGGTTTCTTTGTAGCAATGTATCCTCATACGACTGATTGCCAAACATCATATCCTTATTCCTGTAAAAAAAAAATCATTCTTATGCTCCAAATTTCTTATCTTTGACCATTCTAACCATCAAAATATGGTATCCAATTATTATATAGATTGTCTCTCTCCATGATCTACCTTCCATCGATTAGAATGTTTCTTGAAGGAACCTTCTCTTATACCAATTGTTGCGATACTGAGAGGGGGGTGAATACATATGAACACTTTTTACCACTTTCAATCACAATATATACAAACTTCAAATTTATCAACAATATTCAATAGTTATCACTTATGCATTCAGTATATCATTGTGTCATAAACATTATCATTCATCAATGCATAATAAACAAACACATATACACAATACACCATAATTTGTGTGGAAACCCAAATGGGAGAAACCACAAATTTATTTCTTATATATATCAAGAATACATTCATAGGAAGCAACAACTTCCTAGTTCTCTAGCACCAACTGGAAAAAGGTTGCAACCCTCTTTTTACAGGCTCCAATCTGAAGGAAGATAAAACTCCGTAGATTCTCCATCTTCAACTAGAAGGAGGGTCCACCTCCTAGTTTCTAAGATCCAACCTAAAGAAATATCCAACTCCATGTATTCTCTGGCTCCAACCAAAAGGAGGATACGACCCCCTGATTTATAGTGTCCAACCTGAAGGAAGATTCAACTCCCTATTTTTTCAACGACCAAATGGAAGGAGGATAAAACCCTCTTTCTTTTCCACTTCTTTCCACTCTTAAATATAAGTGTAGACTCAACCTGTCACTACCAGTCATACTGTCACTATCACTATCTCATTAAAATGTAATCAAATTGTCATCCAAGATGCTACTCTCACATCAACCTGTAACTTCCTTTGTCTCCATCACTATAACTAATTTACCATCATCAACCTATGTGTCTCAACCATGCATTGAAACAAGTTCCAAAGACATGTACCATATCATGCATCAATCATGTACCAACACTTGTACCATACCATGTAGAAAAACTTGTACCATACCATGCATCAACCATGTACCAAAACCTGTACCTCAAAAATGTGTCATATCACACATGATATGCCTCAACCATAAGACATAAACCATGTGCCAAAGATATAATGCATCCAAGATATGCCTCAACCATATACCATACATTAAAATATATGCCAAGTATCCAATATGTGCCATTGTCTCAAGAATATTCCTCAAGCATGCACCATAACAACCAAGATCATATACCAAGTATATTCCTCACACATGTGCCAATCATCACAAAGATGTTCCTCTAACAATGAACCATAAAAACTATACACAATGTACATAGGATATATCTCAAGCATCTATGTACCTCAATTATATGCATTCATGTACCTAAGAGGCCTCAAAGACGTGACCTAACCATGTTCCAAACCATCCATGATAAATACACATAAAACCATACCTTTACTCATGAAGAGGACCTGGTGCATATCATCTCAGACCAACATACTAATCTTGGTGCATATCATCTTCAACAAACAAAATACAACATCTTCTTTAAGACCTTTTCATAGATCCATGACTTGCACACTATCAACCCACAGGTGTCCATGCCTTACTCCACTGTGACCCACTAATGTTCATGTCCTAATCCATTACGACTTGTGGATAACCTCAGAAATATAGTAGGATCATACTTTTCCCTTTGCTTCCCTTCGCTACCTCAAATATGCGACAAAAATGATTTACCAAAATATCACTTGAAAGATAGATAATCATTGAAATTGTGTGTGTATATATGATAGACTTCTTGTGGTTTATTTATTCTTTTTCAAAGTAACTTCTTTCCTTAATTTAGGTATTTCTTGTTACAACCACTTTACCCTTTAGTTAATGACTTACAACTATTTAGGGATTCTTAACCACTCTTCAAGGCTTCCAACTTCATGAGGGAATATCTCCTCAATCGTGAGGAACCACTTGACATACCACCTACCATTGGAAATGAAATGAAAAATATTATCCATTTATGAGTGTGTTACATGAATTTACACTGTCCTCCATTTATGTATTCCTCAAACAACTTTGGGCCTCGTGACCACACCTTTGGGGATTCTTGTATACTTCTTCAAATGCACCCATCACATTTGTTGACATCAATGACAACCACTTACATTGAAATTAATAAAAACCAACTTACCAACACTACTTATGTTGTGTAAAGAGACCTTGTGCAGAGGTTTTGGTAGTTGCAGTGATGTTCCATTCACCTTCCGATTGTTGATTGAAGGTGTCGACGTCGTTGTTGGAAACTATTAAAGGATCTGGGTGAAAGTATCCATCATCTCTTCCTCTATTGTGTGAGGGGTTCCTAGAGAATTAGATTGATATGATATCCTACTCCATTGTATCTCTTCTCTTCCACCATGGGAGGATGCTTGGGCTGGCGAAAGAGGTTTTCGTTCAAATAAACTAGCTTGAGACCCAACTCTCTATACCTTGACCTTTTAGGGGATATGCACTAAGAAACAACAAGGAGAAGAATGCTCTCATACCATTGATATGGATTGTATTCAGAATGAAATTAAGGTTGATATATAATAAGGAAACACAAAGAGATATTGCAACAAACAAAGTAATACAATTAAATTAGATTCTATTAATGATGGAATAAAAAAGACTGTAAAATCCAAAGAATACAAACTAGATAGAATGGTGGTAGATTATTCCTAAAGAGAGAGATGTGTCAACTACGCTAATTTGTAAGAAGATGATTACAAAGAGGCCGAAAATGAATTTTGACATAAATCATCAATGAGAAAACCCTAAACATAAAAAAACTTAACCCTAGAAGATGAAATTCCAAAAGGTTTGTAGGCCCCGATGTGGTTAGTTGATATATTAATTTCCTGGGGGCATTACTTTTACATACAATCTCCATATGTGGTGCTCGATATTCCGATGGAAAGGTCTATATAATACATACACCTTCTGAATCAGTAAATACACACCTTTAAAATATAATGGGCGCTTCCACGTCAATGAAATATAGTTTAGGGCCTCAAAATGGCCCTGGTATTTTGGGACTCAAAAAACTATAGAAACAACTACCAAGATGTGGAACCATTCTGAATTAGTGGAACATGTGGGTGGAATCCAATATCTACATGGATCATTTCTATTGTTATATTTGTATGTCATATAGAACTCTTCACTGTACCCTTTCATTATAAGTGTACCCCTTGGTCTCCTATATACACAACAATGAGACATAGTCTTAGGATCATCTTATCTCATCTCATATTGTATTATGAATTTGATATATTGTAAAAGAAGGTTCCTCCCTCAAAGTGGACTATATTGATCGATTTTTTATAATATGTAAGGAATTGGATCATAACATTTGGTATGAGATCATCAATTCTAGGGTTTTTCTTCTCCATGCGAGTCATATTATCATTTTCGCTACAACTTTTTTTTTGGGTTGATTCACAGAACAAAATTTGGAGGCTACTCTTGTGAGTCTGGGTATATATTTTCCTTTAATTTTGTTTCTTTCAAAGGAAATGGGCCTTCCTTATTACATTAAAACTACACCAATTCCATGGCCTAAAGCATCACACTAAACAATAATTTTTTTTGGGACTGAGGTGTGGCTAGGACAAGAGTTGTACACATAACCTCCTTAAGCTTTTCAAAATCTATGGTTGTTGATTGAGTTCAAGAAAATGATTTCTTATTTAATAATGTTTTTAGTGGTACTTCTATTTTAAGAAGAAGAAGAAACATAATGTTCACTATGTTATATTCCTATTCTGCAATATGATAGGGTGGAAGAAGTAAGGATAAAATGGAAGCAAGATCAATAGGTAAATAAGATCATTCACCAACTACAAGAGGGACACAATTCCATTATATAAATTTGTATGGAAGAATGATTTTTTGTGGTATCATGATCGCTTATATTTATGTAAGAATTCTCAACTCAAACACAAGATTCTTTTGAATTGCACACATCTCCTATAGGAGGGCATTCAAGGTTCTTGAAAACTTACCACAAGATCAAGAAGGATATTTTTTGGAAACTTATTGAAACTAATGTTCAATTTTTTTTGTCTCAATGTGTGGTCTACCAATAGAGTAAGTGAGAGAAAATAAAAAAACCAGGTCTACTACAAACATTAGCTACTCCAAGTTAATGTTGGGAAGAATTTTCAATGGATTTTATTACAGGTTTACACAAATCTGAAGGAAATACTCTCTTCATGGTAGTAGTGGATTGAATAAAAAATTATGCCATTTTTTTCTCTCTTTATCATGCTTTTAAAGAAACTACAGTCGCTGCAACATTCATTGAAACAGTACAAAATATACATGGAGTCCCCAATATTATTATAAGTTACAAAGATCCAATTTTCATTGGAAATTCTTGGGTTGAATTATTTTTCTTGTTTGGGTACTCAATTGGATCACATATCATATTACCATCCTCAACCAGATAGGTAAACTAAGATTGTGAATAAATGTCTAGAAGGTTATATTCATTGCTTTGCATATGATAAATTTACACAATGGGTCAAGTGGTTGCCCTTGGTAGAATGGTGGTACAACACATCCATCTATACTTCATCAAAATTTTCTCAATGTATAGAAATTTATGGATATCATCCTCCATCCATCACATGACCCTTGAAAGGGACTACATGTTGAAATAATGTAACTGCGAAGAGCATTCTTATTATTTTGTTATTGGATTAAATCCCCATTGTGGATTAATCATGTCATTATGATTATTTTTATTATTAGATTAATCCCCATTGAGGATTAATCAAGTCGGTAAATGTATAAGGACCAAATCCCCTTTTGCGGATTGGTCATCGGACAATTATAATGTGCAGAATAAGAAGTCGGCCCCATCAGTTATAATGAAAGGG
>ML778468.1:1072462-1095547 GCA_009831015.1 Picea engelmannii
CCCCAACATTGAATGGGCGTCTGTATTGGCCTTTGTTCCCCTACATTATCCATTCTTGGCTCTTTAAACGATCGATTTCCTTGAGGACTATTCCTAAAAAAGGGTGTCTTAGTTCCCTTCTTCCTTTGATCCATCTAGAATTTCTTCTTGTCTTCCCAAGCCTCCTAGAAGGTAGGCTTCTCTCTTTTCTACTCATATAAGCATTCTTCTCTTCTTATCATTTCTTCCATGGTCTTAGGGTCATTATACTAGATCTTGTCACTGATGGAAGGTGGTAGTCCACTCAGATACCTTTGAATCTTGACAGTCTCATCCTTGATGAACAGAACATACTTCAGTAACTCCAAAAACCTTCATTTGTATTTATCAATGGTCATGATGCCCATCTTGAGTTCAAAGAACTCTTTCATATTTCTGTCATAATATCTCTTAGTCAAGTATTTCTTCTCCAAATACCTCTTGATTTATTTCCAAGTGATATATTTCTCTCTAATGTACTGCACCTGCACAAGCTAATCCCACCACATGGATGCTTTTTCTTTCAATTGATACATTGCAATTCTACCTTCTCCATGAGAGGAATAATTCTGCAGTTGGAAATATTTCCTCATGCTAAGCAACCATGTTTCGACATCTTCGTCCTTCTTGTGTTCTCCATCAAATGTAGGAGGATTAATCTTGTTGATTTCACCCTTCAGTTCATCCACTCCAAATCTCTTATGCTTTCTTGGAGGAGATGGGCTTGAACTACTGTGTGCCCTCCTCTTAGAGAGACGTTGGGAATGCTGATGGTTTTTACCAACACTCCTTGATCTTCTTCCCTTAGAAGTTGGGTGGCTCCCGATTTTTATTGAGTCTCTCTCATGTTCCAACTTATTTTCTATTCTCTATGGACTCTTCATCAAATTTATGTTGAATTCACTTTGTTTATCTTGAGCTTTCCTAATCTTTTTGCTATCTGTTCGGTGAGTTTGGGCATATTTTTGCAATTTTTCAATGATCTCCATCATATTCCCTTCCTTCTCTATCTCTTCTCCATGCCCATTGGAGTTTGACCCTTCAACTCCCAAATGAACATCCATCCCTTTAGCTTCGTTCTTTGAACTGGAAGCATTTTGTGTCTCTTCCATTTCTTTTGCACTCAGTGGCAATTCTACTCGATTTTGGCACTTGCTAAAATTCTGCAACACAATGTGCAAACAACTAGAATTTGTCAGGCCGCCAATCCTTAACAAATTCCCCATAATTCGTACACAAATCCGACTCAAGAAAACATTCATTTTTCAGTCTCTGTGATTCTCGTTCAATCTAGAATCCCCACAGATTTCTACTTTCAAAACTCTGCTCTGCCAAGTTTTCAAGCACTATCCCCTTTCTCTCAAATCCCCAACCCACGTGACCATGGGTCGTGACCAATTACTATATTAATAAGCACGTACTCGGGCCTTCGACCTAGGGATTCAAAAGGTTTCCCAAAATAACAAAAAAGTCACTCGAAGTTTCAAGTCACCAAACTCATGCAGTAGGGTGGATTGACGGTCCACGTCTACCCAACATCCAACGAATGACACTCGCTGTGGAACCTTAGGCATCTGAGTTCCAGGACTTCACGTCTTCAAAATATTTCACATCCGTGCACCATGAACCATTAATCTTTGAACACTTCTAGGACACTTTGTTGATGTCATTATGTCACTTCACTTACACTTTTCCAAATTGCGGGGGCATGAAATGGTGGTTTGGAGTAACCTAACTTTCATCCCGCAATTCTTCTAACGCTGACACATAACCCCTCATTGAAACTGCGGTTTGGATTGTGGGACCACCTTTGATAATTAACTTTCATTCAACTTGGGTCCCTGCAATGCCTTCTGGCCATTGATCTTGATGTATCATGATCAACGCCACTATGGGTCCTCCAACCTTTAACTACATTATGTAACCTCGGGTGCCACTAGCCCTTCTCACACAGGATGCAACATGGTGGAATATAGAGACTAATACGTGGCCCATTCAGATGGCTAACACTCGTCACATTCCAAATGCCATTTCAATCTTCCACGAGTTCCAAACCCACTGACATGTGGCATACATCCCATGTGTCCATGTCACCTCCAACTGATGTCATCATAACTCACCACTTCGGCTCTTTGGGCTTCGGGAGTTTCAACTCCTCCACACTCACATTTTCTCGAAGCAGTTTCTCTTGGAGTTCATGATCTATTGACGCATTTCCATCGCAATCGGACGATTGCGATCTACTTCGGGACTTCAGGAGTTTGTCACACTCCACACTTGAAATCCTCCGAAGTGACTTTGCTTTTCTTCCCTGGACACAGATCTAACAGTCCAGACTCCTTTCCTATGATCTACACTGTATATCTCCTTCGGAAGTTTGTGCCTCAACGCACTTGACTTCTCCTAATTTCTGGACTCTGAAAGGCTTCCAGGATAACCTTCATGCACCTTCTCCGGATCTGACGGTCGTAAAGGACTCTCCCTTTTCCCAAACATATCCTACAAATATAACACCCCAAGTGTTGCACTCTTTCTCTCTGTGGTCAAATACCACTTTGACTACCATTTTATTCTATCGATACTCCTCTTGAGCTTCGTAACACGACCAAGTAATCCCTTGGCACTCAGAAACATTCTAAGACTCAAAATCGGGTTCATCCGAACACCATTTCCACTCGAAACCTTGGGTCCAAAGGCCACTTACCCGACCCATCTAGACTCAGCATTAAAAACATGGCTCTGATACCATATTGTAACATCCCCGAACATCAACCCCACTCTCAGGCAAATCTACTACGCAAAACAATTCTCATAATTATATATATAACATGCATCATATCAAATTAACACATTTAACTAAAGAATACAGAGTAATCACAATATTACTACTAACATACAGAAATAACGGAATTAATGGTAATTCATAATTGCAACAAAATACATGATAATATTGCAAGCATCATAGACATGAATTTTAATTGAAATTAAACACATAATGATACTTATCTTTGAAATTGTAGTAACTCCACAAACTACGTGCATACCTTCCACTAACCTCCCAGCCTTAGAACACGCTTCTCATCACGCTTAGTAGTGGGTCACCCTAGAGATGGGACCAAGATCCACCCTGGGAAAGGGAATCCTAGACTAGGCTGAGGTTATAGGAAATCTGCACAGATCAACTAGAAGGATTCTCTCGAGGAGCCCTCTTATGCCCACTACTCACAGACTCTAATTCCCCACAGGCCTATTCCACTCTGAAGTATACACCTTCACAAGTACATTCCATCGGTGCTTCACCTCCTTCTTTGGTTTTTGACAATAGGTCGGATAAGGAATTATCAGAGCTTTGTAGCTGGTGTTGGACTCTCTCTGGGAGAAAACCACTTCCCAGCAGACTCTCTCACCTAGAGAGAGTTGCTCACAGGCCTGACAACCTGCCTCTTCTACCACGGGCCTGAAAACCCACTTCTTCAACACATTATTCGACTCAATTCCAATCGGGTGAGGGAAACTGCAACAACATCAACACTCAGTTGACACAAGGATGATGACCACAACAAAAAATGGGCATAATCCCAAAAAATGGCAATGACCAGACGCTAAGACACAACACACTCAAGCGATTACCTAGGCGTAGGGTTCCACAAAAGACACAGATAGTTCACATATTTTGGGTCTCTGGTGCGTGCATGAATATGTGCAAAGGTCGAATACAAAGGCTATGTGATTCACAGGAATACACTGGTCGACTTCATGGTTCTCATTTTTCAGGATGCGTGACAAGAAAGTTAAGCAGAGTTCGATAACATAGGTCTCATGATTTCAGATGGAGGATCGAGAAAACTAGCAGAATGAACCCCCAACTCATTTGATGCTTTAGCTTTTAACCGCATGAGCCTAGGTCAACACTTGTCTTCTTGGAGGTTCATGCATCCCCTTTTGTACACGTTGGAGCCTCATGCGTTGCCTATCCCAGGACTTAGGATAAAAAATATGTTTGTCACACAGCTTTGGAATAATAATAAAATATTATTCTCAAGGACTTAAGCCCCTAAGCTTAGACCCTCTTTCCAACCTTTCATCCCCTTTTCCCTTACCCACCCTGTGGAAGCTTAGTCCCCCATCACTCTTTCTTCATGGTCGGTCTGCACGCAACGATGTTCAATCTTTATTAGTGTTTTGCATAATTACATATACAAAAACAAGGTCCTGGCCGTTAACACTTAGGCTCTCCAGCCTAATAGACACATAATCCCACCAACTTATCAATACTCGTCTCAGCAGCCTACAAAACATGATTCACAATTCATAACATGATTACAATAGGGATCGTCCTTTGGGATATTACACCTTGACAAATATATGTGATAACATTTGGCTCCACAAGGGATGGCATGCTCCTTGCGAGTTGCCAAGAACAAGTAGTTCCAGTGCCGTAGCTATTGGGTTGTGAATTCAAGCTCAAATACATTTTCTTAAGGCAACATGCTGACATGTACACTACTCTAATTACAAAAAATAAAAAAAACACACATGCTCCAAAAGGAGTTTATTTATGTACAATCCTAGACTAACTAGCGTTTTACAATGTGCTAGGTGAAAGAAAACTTCCACCAAATCCATTCAAGTAACTTCCTAATCGAAAACTTATTTACTCTGTCATTGATCAACAAGGGATACAAAAATTGTGACAGTAAACTAATTACATCCTTTAGATTTCCTCCTAATGATGAAGGTAAGATAATGTTGGGAGGATTCAATACATTGAGGAAATGCAACTCCATGTACTCCGTTAGAGGGTCATAAAATAGGTGAAAAAACCTGCTAGGCTGGTAACAGAAAGCTTTCTCTTCTTTACAATTGCTCACACAAGGTTGAATGTCCGTGGCAAGCACAGGTGAGTGAAAGGATGATGCAGGTTGCTGATCCACTTCTCTTTTTTCTTCTTTAATAACATCTGCTAGTTGATGGAAAAAAATCTCCTCGCGTATATCAATGGATGGATGTTTCTCTTTAACATATTTCTCATTTATAATTGTTGCAAATGAGATAAGATGCGCATTTATCTCTTCCATTTCTCCCGCATGGCTCTCCCAAGTATCAAATCCATAATTATCATATACAAGAACCATGCTATGAGGTTCCAAAGAAACCATGAAAACGCTCCACTCTTCATCATATTCACTGGGATATTCATAAAAAATTGTTTTTTTTTTGTTAGTATTTGAAATAAATTCTTCATCATAAGGACTGCCAAAAACATCTATTTGAAGAACATAAATATCCTCTGCATTTTCTTCATAAGAGCAACACACAAAATTTCCATCTGTTGTAGATGAATAGGGAAGAGAAAGAGTAGATTCCTCATCCAAGGCATCTTTTTCATTCTCACAGCCTTTGTAAGAATCAACTATATCCTGAACATAGTCTTTATACTCCTCACAATAGCTATGAAAAATTATCTTAGAGGAATACAACTTTTGACAATGCATATTGAAAGCTGCATGAAACTCTTCAAGGGAGGAGATGCTAGTAGGGGGCAAGGATCGATACCACTCATCGACATCTCCCTCTAATGAGTACATGAACAACTTCATATGTATGTCTTCATGTTGGATGTCAAGTTGTTGTATCAAAGCATGAAATCCCATAACATGGTCAATAGGGTTGTCATTCTTACCTTCATAAAATCTTGGTAGCAGATCTTTCCATTCATCGATATGAGGCATAGAATGCGGATAACCATCTATGGAGGGGAATTTGAATGGGGCAAACCTCCTAGCCAGGATAACATCCATAGCCATTTGATTTTTCACCTTCCAGTGGAGTCACCAACAAATTATTCCTTCATGGAGTGAAGTCTCCAGGTGAATGATGTAGTCTGAATAATGTGTCCAACTTCAGTTCACCATCTAAAACTAGATCTTTTCATTGTTTTTCTCCGAGGGAATATTTCTTAATTTTCGTCCCAGACAAGGACACCATTAATGTTAGCACTGATAATCACCCTCTGACTGTAAGAGGATAAGCCCAGTACCCATAAAAAAAGGCATAAAATGGATTAAAATGGTTTGAGTGGGTGGCTCAACAAGAATCTAAGGAGAGGAGAAGAGAACAAGTATCACTGCAGATCAGTGATGGACCATTGAGCATTGAGTCATAAGTATCGTGAATAATGGATTCATTTAAGCTACCTATTAGACAAAAGTTTTATGTGGTGATGAGGAGAAGGAAAACATAAGGTGCTTGAATGATAAACCATAAAATATGGTCAATATGATAACAGATCCACCACCGCCTCAAGAATAAAGAAATCATAGGGATTACAACGATCCAAACAAGAAGAAACAAAAAAGAATTTGTTGAACCATGAAGGATGGGCAAGATGACAGCAGATCCTCCACTGCCTCAGGAATCCATAAATAAGAGAGATTACATCCAGATAAGAAAGTGGAACAAAAACGTCTATTGAACCATGAAAGATGGGCAATATGACAGTAGATCCTCCACCGCCTCAAGAATCGATAAATCTGATAGATTACATCCAGACAAGAAAGAGAAACAAAAAACATCCATTGAACCATGAAAGATGGGAAATATGACGCCTCGGGAATCCATAAATAAGAGAGATTACATCCAGACAAGAAAGAGAAACATAAAACGTTTTTTGAACCATGAAAGATGGGCAAGATGACAACATATCCTCCACCACCTCAAGAATCCATAAATCTGAGAGATTACATCCAGACATGAAAGATAAACAAAAATTGTCTAATGAACCTTGAAAGATGGGCAAGATGACAACATATCCTCCACCTCCTCAGGAATCCATAAATCAAAGAGATTACATCTAGACAAGAAAACATAAAAAGTATGTAAACTACGAAGACAGTCTGATAAAAAAAAATCAAAGGAATATTCAATAATGTGATATTTACAATCCAATAACTCGGGCTTCCAAAATGAAACATATAGAGCACTGCTCCTAAAATTCTCTCAGCTCTCCAGCCTCTGAAAAACACCCCCCTCACAAAATCTAAATTGATCTATTTATAATCCGATCATTCCATAACTGCCAGGAGTGTGACCTGGCCATCTCATTCAAGGATTTACCTCTGTGCATCCTTTTGTTAGACTGTGCGTGTATTCTCCCATCATATGCAAGCTCTGACCACTATGGGTATGCAAGAAGAAACCGTCCATCATGGTACCTCGGGCTGACAGCTTTGTCTCCATGACCAAACCCTCTGTGCCTTCTATATATGAACTGAGCTAAGGTTTCAACTACTATTTCCCTTCCATTAACTAAATCCTCCTCAGGATCGGGACGAGGCTCAATGCCTAGGGGGCAGCCATGCGCTGCTCTCAGAATTGACATTATATAAGCACATGATTGCGGGGTTGTCAAAAGTGGTTTGGATCCACACCACTTTTGATCCCGCTATTCACCACCTTCCGCCACGTATAAATTTTGCAATACTGCGGTCTCGATTGCGAGACCACTTAAGGATTTTAACGGTCGAGCAAGTAGTATCCCTGCAATGAAGCATGGTTGTTGATCTAGTCACGTTCCACAATCTGGGAAGCCCTACCAATTTAGTGCCCCTGCTAAAGTTTATCCGCCTTCCAATTTTAGGATCATTCTAACTGCGCTTGGAGGTGGAACTAATCTTAGCACCTGAAGAAGAACACTTTCTGGAGGATGATCTCCCACAACTAACATGGCGTTCTGACGTTGTTATGCTGACATGTCATAGACGGAGGGGTGACATGTGTCACTCGAAAATAAGTTGAAGACATGTCCCAAACTGCTTGAAATGAGTGCCATGTGTCAGTGCTAGATGGATGCCATGTGTCCCTAACATATGAGCACCACGTGTCGAAACTAATGGGTGCCAAGTATCTTCAACACTTCAAAGTTCCAAAGATTTTGAATGAAAAGTGTATATAATCAGAGTGTCGAACTTGCGAAGTGATTAGCGTGTGCTTATCACTAATTAAACTTGGATTAGGCTGATTTTATCATTTAAACATTTTGGGATTTCAGAGCTCCAGGCTTCGGAGAACTGTGCTTGATCTCGATGGAAAAATCCTGGAGTGACACTCTCCCGTAGTGATGTGTTGGCCTAAAATGAGTGTTGAAGCTTGGAAACGAATTGTGACTATCAATCTGAGGAGGACACGCGGCAAAGATCTGTGAACTCTAGGAGAAACTACATCGGAGGAAAACGGGAGCGGGGAAGTTGAAACTCCCGAAGCCCGAAGTCCTGAAGCAAACTACGACCGTTAGATTTGGATGGACACACGACAATGATCGATGGACTTCGAGAGAAAACACTCCAGATGAAAGTGAGAGGGGAGAAGATGAAACTCCTGAAGCTGAAACTCTAAAGTAAATTGTGCTCGTCTACTGGAGAATGACATGCGGCGATTGATATTTAACTCTGGGGCTTCTGTCTAGCGCTAGACCTTGCGCAACTTTGATATGCTGAATAGACATGAGACGTTGATATGAATTTCTCCTAGGATCTCCGTCGTTGGAAAAATAAACCCGCCCACTGCTTGTATTTTAAGCCTGAAATGGGCTACTTTGAATGTTGCGCTTGGACGCTTATTGTGCAGACCAAGGACTTGGACGACCTGCTGCCCTTGACAACTATATGTGATAACATAATGGAATCAAATAGAGAATATACCTTGGTCTTTTTGACTTAAGCATAATATGGAAGACTTTTTTCATATTTTTATCTTCATTGTGATGAAGGAAACCTAGATTCAACTCCTTCTCCACTAGAGTGTAGATAATCTTCTCATCCATATTCGAGATTCCCTCTACCTGGTTTCCCAAATCATTTCCTAAGAGGTTATTCTTCTTGGCATCCTTCTTACAATTCTTTGGATTTATCTCTAGATTTAGCTTTGAACACTTATCTTTGGTGTGACAATAAATATTGTAATGGTTGTAGTGATTGCCTGAATCATTGCACTAATGCGCATTGTCTGTCATCTTATTGTCTTCCTTTTTACTTATTTTTCCCCTCCTTCGAAGCATCTTGGTTGTATTTCTATTTAGAACCACTTGGTTGTCCTTTCTTATGGCTTATGTTTTCTAGATATTGTGCTTGCACATAGGCCTTATGAACGATCCTTGGTTTGAAGATCATCACTTTCTTTCACAAATAAATATGTAAAACCCCCAAATACTTGAAGAGTATGTCTTGCTTATTAGGAGAGATACCCAACATGATCACCATATTTTTAAATTCAGCATTGTACTCTTGCACACTCTTCTCTTACCTCTACCGAGAGTGATGTCAATGGATACATTGCTCTTGTACATACCCAATAGGGTATAACTTTGACTTGATAATGGTTTTTAAAATACTGCCACTTAGTTTGTAGTGGATCAACCTCTAGCCTAAGTTTCTTTGTGTGGTTTTCCCACCAGGTTAGTGCATATCCCTCTAGTTTCAGTTAGGAAAATGATTTTTTCTACTCTTCGTGTATATCATGGCCATTGAAATACAATTATAAATATTGCAACCAATTATTCAACATAACAACATCGATCTCACCTTGATAGGGATTAATATCAAAATTTTCTTCCTTTTTAAACAGAGTCTATGAAGGAGTGATGGAAATAGAACTTGGCTACTATTTCTTAGGCTCTTTTTTCAACTCCTTTTCTGGTTATTCACTATCTCATGGTTTCTCATTAGATCTATCTTTTGAGTTAGAGTCACCAACCTCTCGAAAAGGTCCTAAATTTTTTGCTAGACCTTCCATGAGGAGATCGATGTTGTGAAAGATATTAATAACTTTCTCTTCCAACCTAAAAAATATTTCTTCAAACTAGGACATGGCACTAAAATGGGCCCTACAATCCATTTCCCTTAAATTTTCCTTCCAAAAATTACCAAGATAGATGAGAAATTATATAATGATCCAATTTGGATCAACTCACCAAATGACATTTTTACAGGAATACAAATGGGCGCACTCAAGATGCATACAACCCAATAGATGAGAAAGAAACAATAAACAATATATTCATGTAGCCCAAAGGATATAAATATAACCCTACATGATACACATCAATAACATCTAACTAACATATCTAGAAAAGAGGACAACACCCTTACAGGTTGGGTGTTGTTGATGATTAGATCAGTAAGCTTTGAATTTTTGCACCGAGGGGTGTGTTCTCCATAGGAAGGGAACCTTGGCTATCAGTGTCAATTCCTTTCAGCTTAGTCTCAAAGATTCCATGCTTTCCTCTTGGTTTAAGAATGAAACCACAAAATAAAATTATGCTATATACAATTGTTGAATATGGTTGTAGTTGTAAATAGTGAATGGTATGGACCCTTGTAAAGATTGAGGAATAGTGATAACATGCTACGAGAATGTTGAGATCGCATTGACCGGTGCTACTATAAAAAAATAAAATTGATAAGAGTGACATCTTAAGGAGTTGGATCTAGAACATAAAGGATGTGTTGTAGGAGACAAATTCTATGTGAGTCATGCAAAAATGATGAATAAGCATACACTATCCATGCTAATGCTGTGTAAACAAAGAGCCCGAGTATTGATGTTATGAAATACTAGAAAATTATTGTAGTGGGGATGGTATGCTACAAAAAAAATTTGGAGTGAAGATGAAAAGGTCCATGTTGTGACAATACTCAATGCTTGATGACAACTACTATCTATAGCTATTCTAAAAGAGGTTGAATATGCTAATGGAAGTAGGATGATGATGGAGGGTGGATGCAAATGTTCGTGAGTCCGACTATTAGAGTGATATAAATATATGGAGAGTGCTTGACACATGATGAATGTGGGGGCCCTTGTGTGATGTTGTGTTTTCTCAAAATATTGAGCATGGCTAATGCAAAAATAATTAGTTTTCAAGTAGATGTTTGTGTTGAGACATGGAAACTAGGTGTTGGAGCTATGGAGTCGATGTAGGAGTGTCGTTATTCTTGCATAGAGCAAGGATTCTACTTTGAGTGTAGAATTGAAATATAGAAAATTCATCTTGCGTTGGGTAATGTTGGGATTGGACGACCTACAAACATAATTAAAGAAGAGGAGATAAACAGTCACACAAAACAAACACAAAAAATGAGGAAAATGATATGCCTTTATTGTTCATCAAACTAATGGAGAAATCAATATAAATCCCAAGAAGCTCCTCATTGGATTCTATATTTAACCACTAGAGATCTTAAGCATTTCCAGTGATCCAAAAATCCAAATGCTTGAGAAACCTCCAAACGAATGTAATGGCAAGGGTATATGTCATAACCCAGTGATCTCCAACTTGACAACAATTTCCTGATACCTTTCCCAACAAATCAATCATCACCTTTGCCTGCAAGCCAAGATAATACAAACACGACTGCAACTTCTCTACCAATATTGGTTGCATGAACATGTATGCACATTTTGATCTAGTATGGACCACTCCAACTCCACTTTTCTCTAGTATGGACCACTCCACATCCACTGAACCAACATAACCACAAACTAAATCACTGTAACCAGTATAGGTGATACTCTTGCTTCTTAGATACACCGAAGCACCCATGCTGTTTACTTGGTTTTTCCATATGTCCACTGAAAAAAACACCAACTGCATGTGAAATATTTGAATATTCTAACACAATCATCAACCTTCCTACTGCATTTTCATAAGGCAGATGGGACATATAATCCTTTCTTCCTTACTACTAGATCATAAACTTGAAGAATGATTACAATGGAAAGCTAAAGGGATATTTATGAGTGTCAGAAAGTTAATACTGAATGCCATCAGTGACAACCATAGATTACCATTTTTCCATCTTTGTGTGCTTCTATGTCCAAGATTTGTTTTGTTTCACCTAGATCCCTCATCAATATCCCTATCCAGCTGAGCCTTTAACCTATCGATATCAACCATGTTTCACTTGCAACAAACATTTCATTAACATAACACCAAGATAATGAATATGCTATAGACACAATGATCATACTCACTTTTTAAGAACATTGGCTCATCATGAAGGAATCAAATATCTTGTACCATTTCCTAGTTACCTTAGGCCATACAATGATTCTCTAAGTTTACAAACAAATCTCACTTTTGCGATCATGAACAACTCTTGATTGTGCCATGTACACATATTTTCTCATGATGATTTATGGGCATTAGGATCCCACAAAAACCAAGTGAGTGAAACCACTTCTGTTGACCTAACTTCCCTTTATGACAAAAACTAGCCAAACTTCCTTAAATACACAATATCCATGATATTGCATTTTCCCCCTATCACCTAGGTCATCTAGATACGACATGTTCCCCCTATCAACTAGGTTGTCTGGATGCCCAGCCATGCCTTACAACCGTATTCCCATTTACATATACAAAACTCCATCTACAACCGTATTCCCATTTACATATACAAAACTCCATCTTGTACTTTGCATTCGAAAATCTCTTCCTTGCCATTACTACTTTGACCCAAAGTGAATCCATCAACACCAGCTTCCATGCTTAACTTGCCACCATCACCACTAGATCTAATTAACTTTTCCTCCTCCAACAACTGACCATAATGATCCATGATCATCTCATTGAAGCATTCCCTCAAACACTTTGCATGCATCCTGTAATCGTAATGGTTCACGCCCTCTGTGTAGCCCACGACACGGTTGGGTACCCTACTACGCTCCTCTCAGTCACCACGTATAGTGGGCACAGGAACTCACAATCTCAGTCACCACGTATAGTAGGCACAGGAACTCACAATCCGTGGGCCCGAATCTGCACTTTGCGTCTTGCCCTTCAATGCCCATCTGGTCTAGTTCGTGTTTTTGAGCAATTGAGGTGGCTCGGTCTACAATCAAGGCCCACATGTCGTATTCGTGGTGATTTCCACATACGGTCGGAACCCCGACCGTATCACTCCGAGCCGTGCTAGATCGAACCAAGCGTTGACCATCCAATGATGTCCTCGCAACCCTGAGAAGAGTCCATGGACTATACTCTATCCAGTCGAAGTGAGCCAGACGTTGTTGAATGACGCCTCCACCCACCAGCGAGCACGGAAATAGCCATACCTCTCTCTCCTCGACTCACGATTCACCAAACTCAGCATCTATAGACCACCACTCAACCTTACTTTGATACCACTTATTGGGAACGGGCGGCATGTAAACAAAAGTAAAATAAAAAGATAATAAAGAAGAAAAGATAAAAATATACATAAATTGCTCAGAAATGAATCCAAATCCCCATAAGCTCTGTACATCTCAAGTGTTTCAAGGAACCGTAAAAGTATTTGTTGTCACAAACCAACAGGTAAAGGTAAAAGATTTATTTAGGAATAAAAGTTTCTACTTCAATTGAAGAATTGTAGGGAATCATTGAAAGCAAGAGCTGACATAAAGCTGGGTGGGAGAGCACACTCTGAAGAGCTAGATCTGAAATACCATCACTGAATATGAGTAGTATTGATGGCGCATGGAACAAATGAACTAATCTAAAAATATCTTATTGCTAGAGAAAGGGTTCTAATTCAAGTGTGAAATTGAAGCAGGGAAATAACTTAAAGTAGGTGCCATTCGTAGATCTATGTGGGCATGCACACTCAAGAGACCCTGGTACTAAGGGTGAGTATTTTAGGTGAAGTGTTGAGACAAAGAACCAGATCTACAATTGCTCAAGAGCTATTAGGGTGGATGGAAGATATCAAAGAACTCAAACATGTATGCAAAAGAAATCTAGGAGGCAAAGAACCATCTCTTGAGAAAGTAATGCATATTCTACTAAGTCATGATGGATTGTTGGATGTAGCATCTCCGTGAGAAAAATAAAAGGTAGAATATTTGAAATGGTAGTAGGTAAAACATCGACCACCTAAACATCAAAGGCAAGCGACAAACAAGAGATATGTTACAAAAGTAAATAGAATACATAGTGTGCCCATATGCATTTTCCACTTATATTATTCCTGTTAAATATAATGTAACCTCAACAGTCTGACTGTACACTGCCAGTTGTCCTGGCCAGCTGTACTTTCTTTTCTTGATTTGCTTGAGCCTATTTAGCTCAATTATTTTCCTTTTGCACAGTGCTTTTTCATTAACTCTTCTCATTGTACTTTCTCCTTACATTCTCAATATACTAAATACTATTTTTGTTCTATTCTTTCTCTCTGCATTTCTTGGTTCACAATTTATCATGGTATCAGAGCTTCAACAGTAAGCCTTTTCACACAGGCTGGAGAGCAACACAATCATCACAACGCATAGCTTAAATCGACATCCACAGCACGGGACATAGTTTTTTCACAAGGCTTGGAGAGTTGTATGCCATATGCTCAAAAGATCGTCGTAGGAAGCTCACACGAGGAAGCAGAGTGCTCTATGCTCAAAAGATCAAGGAAGCAGAGATTGCAGAAGGAGAAAGAGTAAATATTCGTGAACAATTTACAGAATCGTCAAAGATTCATGAAAGATTGCTTCAGAAGGTAGAAACGTTTGAAGAACTCAAGGAAATTCATTCAAATTTCGTGAAAGATAGTTACTGAGGGTGGAAACATTCAAAGAATTCGTGAAATTTTTTCATTTCTTGAAAGATTCATGAATTTCTTTCCTCAGGAGAAACTCTTTGCAAGAACAACAAAGAACTCGCAAAAACAACCAAGAACGAGCAATCACAGCCGTAAGATCTGTCCTGCGAACAGATCGGAGGTGAAAATCTAATTCAGAAAGGACGAGGATAGTGCAGAAAAGGCGAAAGAATTACAGGCTTTGGATTTTGCACAGAGGACCGATAGCCGTCGGATCCGTGAGAAAGTGCATTTTAGAATTTCGGCATTTTGGAATTCGGGACTTGGAGCAGCAAGGGGTCATGGAGTCGCTGCTTCGCAAAGTCCCAGTCCGCAAAATCCCGAAGGAATCCAGACCATTGGATCTGGAGCGCGGTGGCCTGAAAGCCGCTGGATCAAAACAAAGGAAGAAAGATCTGAATCGTCCGATCTAGTACCAAGGTCCGTAAGCCGACGGATCTAGGAAAGGTGCGTGAGGCTTAAACCTCCTCTCAGTAGAAGGAAGTGGAGTCTTTTGACTTCACAACCTGTGAAATCCTGAAACGATCATGAGCCGTCCATCTCAGAGGACAGGTGGTAGCAGATCCTTACGCCATCAAATTTTGGCATTTCAGAGTTCGCGGTTTGGAGAACAGTGTGACGAGACGTCAAGTGTCACGAAATACCGATTCGCGAAATCCTGAAAGGATCTGGACCATGAGATCATAAGAGGATCTGGACCGTTGATTGTCCAAAGGAAAATTTCAGCACTTCGCATACTGGGAGTTCCGAAGACCAGGCTAGGCATTTCAGCATTTGATGTCCCGAAAGCACGAAAGGAGAAGACCGGGTAAAGAAATTTCAGGATACCAGAATTCGACATTTTGGGAATCCTGAAGACTAAGAGAGCCAAGCATTTTGGAATTGGAAACTCTGAAATAGCGAAAGAAGGAAGAAGTCAGGGCATAGACATATCGACTTAATCGGGATTTTGGGAGTCCAGAGGATAGGAGGTCGGGCGCTTTGCGTCATAAAACCCCGAAATAGAACTGCGGTCATATGGGAAGTGGTCACATGGACCGGAAGTATAGCCTTGGGGATAATTGTTGTTAAAACCATTTCGGCAAATCGGCATTTCGGCCATCCAGGAGACAAGAAGTCAGACAACTCAACATTGAAAGTCCCGAAACGCAAAATCTTGAAAAGGTGTTTGAATAAGCGCCAAGATACTTCAGATTTCGACAAATTGAGGGACAGGGAACCGACGAAGGCATCGCTATTCTCCGAATCACAAAAAGTCAGTAGCTCTTTAACATTTAGGCGCGTGGTCACATTGAACGAAGACTAATGGCCAATCCAAGGTCGTTAAGCTCTCTTCGGTGTTTCGATGACCGGAAGTTGGAGAGACAAGAGTTCAAAGGACTCATATAATGGAGTCCTGAAGTCAGAATCATGAAGTCAAAATTCATGAAATCTGGAATCGCAGAGTTCCAAAGTCACTGCAAGAATTTCGTAGACCTAGTTTAAATGCAAGAAACAGGTAAACACAAAATTTTTCCAACAATTTTTTTTCTATTTTGTCAAATTCTTTAAAGATGGCCACATCTAGCAATTTAGGACCAACTCAAGGTCTGATTCTTCTTGGAAAGAATTATGAGTTTTGGTCTCTTCGAATGAAATCTTTCTTGGAAGCATAAGAGTACTGGGATCCAGTGGATCTTGGATATGTGGAACTAGATCTAGCAGACCTTTCCACCATGACAAACCAACATAGAACTGCTCAGGCAACACAGAGGAACAGAGAGAATAAAGCCAAATTTTGGATTCAAAATTTAGTGGATGACTCGATTTTCTCAAAAATCATAAGCGCTAGTACTTCCAAACAGGCATGGGACATCCTTAAATTAGCCTACCAAGGCAATGACAAGGTCAAAACAATCAAACTGCAGACCTTGAGGACACAATTCGAGACTTTAAGAATGACAGAGTCTGAAAATTTGGATCAGTTTATGACCAGAGTCATGGGAATCGTGAACCAGATCAGATTGACTGGTGAAGCCATCACTGATCAATGCATTATTGAGAAAGTCCTCAGAAGTTTACCAAAGAAATTCAAAATGGTTGTTACAACAATCCTTGAATCCAAGGATCTGTCACATTTTTCAACAGATGAACTGGTTGGTTCCCTGGTGACACATGAGACCAGACTACATCTCACAGATGAGTCACTCACCAATGCCTTCAAAACTCAATTCTCCTTCAGTAGAGGGAGAGGCAGAGGAAGAGGCAGAGGTCACCAAGGATGAGGGAGTACTACAAGTGACCAACACTTGATTGGACGTAACAGACAATAGAGCCAGCATCAAAATTTCCAAGGTCATAGACAACAACACCAGAATCAAAATTTCCAACCTCAAAGAGGCAAAGGGAGAATATCAAATGACAAATCAAGCATACAATGCTATTACTGCAAAAAATATGGGCACTATGAATCTGAATGCCGGAAGAAGCAAGAAGATCATCTTTCAGGTAGAGCACATGTGTCAAATCATATGGGAGAAACCTCAAAAGGTATGTTTCTCTCATGTCACAAGTCTGAAGAACAACCTAAAGTTCTCTGGTTGCTAGACAGTGGATGCAGTAATCACATGACAGGTAACAAAGATTTACTTTCATGCATTGATTCTTCAATCTCATCTGATATTACACTTGGAAATGATTCCTTAGTCAAAATTCAAGGCAAAAGAATTGTACCTATTCTTACTAAACAAAATGAAAAGAAAGACATAAACAATGTCTATCATGTTCCAGATCTAAAACATAATCTACTAAGTGTAGGAAAACTCATTGAACATGGCTATAAGGTACTCTTTGAGGGAGCATCTTGCAAGATATATGAAAAAACCCCTAGCAGAAAATTGATTTCTGAAATCCACATGACTCAGAATAGGATGTTTCCCCTTACACTTCGAATTGCAAATCTGATTCAACCATATGCACAAAGTGCATCCATCCTGAATGAAACAATGGTTTGGCATACAAGATTTGGACATCTACCCTTTAAGAGTCTCAGTCTTCTTCAGAAGCACTCCATGGTCAAAGTTCTTCCCAACTTCAAAGAACAAAATTCCCCATGTGAGTCTTCCATACTTGGAAAACATAAGAGAACTAGTTTTCCACAGTCATCCAATCAAGCCAAACAACATCTCGAACTAGTTCACACTGACCTATGTGGAGCAATGCAAATAGAGTCAATAGTTGGTATCTTTTACTTTCTAATGTTTATTGATGATTTTAGCAGGAAAATATGGATCTATTTTCTCAGACACAAGTCTGAAACTTTTGCAAAATTCAAGGAATTCAAAGCAGAAGCTGAAAAACAAAGTGGCAAATATATAAAAGTTCTCAGGTCCGATGGAGGAGGAGAATACAAATCCAATGAATTTGTAAATTTCTGCAAATCCCAAGGCATTATCATGCAAACAACAACCAGGTATACTCCACAACAGAATGGAGTGGCTGAAAGGAAAAATAAGACAATAATGAATATGGCAAGAACACTTCTCAAAGAGAAAAGTTTGTCAAATATTTTTTGGGCTGAAGCAGTAGCATACTCAGTTTATCTCTTGAATATATCTCCAACCACAAGTCTAAAGATGAAAGTCCCTCAAGAAGCATGGAGTGGGACAAAACTAAATGTTGCACATCTAAGGACATTCGGATGCATAGCATACGCTTACATACCTTCTGAATTAAGGAAGAAATTGGATGATAGAAGTGAGAAATGTATCTTTATTGGATATAGTGAAACATCTAAAGCTTACAGTCTTTACAATCAAATCTCCAAGAAACTAATTCTCAGTAGAGATGTAAAATTTCTGGAAAATCAATTCTAGAATGAATAAAAAATCAACAATTGGACAGTCAAAATCCATTGCTGCCCAATTCTGAAAACACAGAAAATTTAGGACAACAAATACCTCTACCTGTTCTTCTAAGATTGCAGGTACAAGGAGGATCTGAAAATTCTTAGGATAACTCAAGTTCAAGCAGAGACTCATCCTCTGAAATTCAAAATCAGAGAACTCGAAGTTTGAGAGAAATCCATCAGCAGTTGGATGACTTTGAACAACACAACCATTTTGCTTTAATGTCATGTCCACCTACATCTTTCAAGGAAGATGCTAAGGAGCCACATTGGGTTCAAGCCATGAACCAAGAAATTGACTCCATTGAGAAGAACAAGACATGGGATCTTGTTGATTTCCTAAGTCATAAGAAAAGTATTGGTGTCAAGTGGGTTTACAAAACTAAACTCAATGAAAAAGAGCAGATCGAAAAACACAAGGCAAGACTTGTTGCCAAAGGATTCTCACAACAACCTAGTACTAATTATGGTGAAAATTTTTCTCCAGTAGTAGGATTAGACACTGTAAGAACTCTATTATCCATAGTATCCCAACATAAATGGCAAGTATACCAGATGGATGTCAAGTCAGCTTTCTTGAATGGTTTCATAGATGAAGAAGTTTATGTCGATCAACCACCTAGATTTGAAGTCTAAGAGCAGCCAACCAAAGTATATCGGTTGAAGAAAGCCTTGTATGGCTTAAAGCAAGCTCCAAGAGCTTGGTACAATAGAATTAACACTTATCTAATCAAAAGTGGTTTCAGCAAAAGCGAAAATGAGCCAACTCTTTACACCAAAACAAATCATCACGGTAAAATTTTGATTGTATGTTGATGACATGATATACACTGTAAATCTTGAGTTAACAAGTTTTAAACATGCCATGCAATCTGAGTTTGAGATGACAGATCTTGGCATAATGAAATATTTTTTGGGGATTGAGGTTGATCAATCAGCCAAAGGAATTTTTGTTTGTCAGAAAAAGTATGCAGCAGACATCATCAAAAGATTTCGCATGGAAGAATGCAATCCAGCAGAAACCCCTATACCCCTAGGCACAAAATTGAGCAAGAAAGATGAAGGCCCTATAGTGGACCCTACCTTGTACAAAAGTTTAGTAGGCAGTTTGTTGTATCTTACAACAACTAGGCCTAATATTATGTATGTAGCCAGCCTTGTTTCCAGATTCATGGAATCCCCCAAAGATTCTCACTGGAAAATGGCGAAACGGATTCTGAGATATATTGCAGGAACTCTCAATTTTGGCTTATGGTACACTAAATATGATAGTAATCAATTTTCTGGTTACACAGACAGTGATTTTGCAGGCAACCTAGATGACAAGAAAAGCACCTCAGGACATGTTTTTCACCTGGGCACGAACCTGATCTCATGGGCATCAAAGAAACAACCAATTGTATCAATATCTTCTGCAGAGTCAGAGTATGTCACTGCTACCTCAGCTTCTTATCAAGCTGTGTGGCTGAGAAGAATATTGAAAGATATGTCACATATAGAAAATGATCCAACTCCTATTTTCTGTGACAATACTTCAGCAATAGCTCTATCCAAAAATCATGTTTTTCACAAGAAAAGCAAACACATTGACACTCGCTTTCACTTCATGCACGAGCTAGTCAATATTGGTGATATTGCACTTCAATTCTGTGGTTCAAGAGATCAGCTCGCAAATATCTTCACAAATCCACTGGGAAAATCTGTTTTTGATTTTCAAAGACAACACTTGGACATAATCAGTGCTGATGTTTGTAACTGTTGAGTTTAAGAGGGAGTGTTAAATATAATGTAACCTCAACAGTCTGACTATACACTGCCAGCTGTCCTGGCCAGCTGTACTTTCTTTTCTTGATTTGTTTGAGCCTATTTAGCTCAGCTATTTTCCTTTTGCATAGTACTTCTTCATTAGCTCTTCTCATTGTACTTTCTCCTTACATTTTCAATATACTAAATACTATTTCTATTCTATTCTTTCTCTCTGCATTTCTTGCTTCACAATTTATTAATTCTCACCCAGAGATTTCGGCTCTATGTTCAATACAGTTGCGGCTTCAGATGCATTTGTCAATAAAAAAAATATTGTATTGGCATTTATAATTCCCAAATCATACTTAGAATCGAAGAAGCTATTCCCCATAGTTAGGAAGTGTGTTGAAGGATGAGCCTTGTTGGATTAGCTGCATAATATGAATAATTGATAAGATAATGCCATTTCAACAACACTGAACTATACGAATAACTATATAGGTATAGAATTTGAAAACCAACTTCCCATTACGGGAAGAATGGGCCAACACACCACCCAATAGTAATTCTAGTCCCAGAGGAAACAATTAGAATTCATTAGAGCAGAGATATTGCACACAACACAATTCAATTCATATTTCATAGACAAATGGAGGTTACATATATAACATCGATATCATAAACTGCTAGCAATCTAGATCCTAAGAAAGTGGATCTGATTAGCTAAAAATAGTAAAACTAGAAACTCACAGTTACAACACTCATAGTTAACCTAGAAACTCATAGTTACAACAGCTGTAAGCATTACCTCTAAGACCATCCCTTAATGCTTACATTACAAATATTACATTCACAAATTACAAAACATAACAAAAGGTTTAAACACAAATTTTGTCATGTCTGTCTCACTGGTCCTCATACTTTCTCTCCCATCATCTTCGAGCTACCACTTCATACAACACAAATACAACCACTTCTGACCATCTTTGAAATATCTATAGGACCGACAATTATAAACTACCCCAAAGAATAGTCTCGATACTGAAACATTCAATAATCGATCTTACAAAATGACCTTTTTTACACACACTCATCAACACAAAGATAACCTGTAACTAATTATCTTGGAGCACCGAAGTACAACAAGACCTTCCAGCATTTAACATACTTGCTGACATACTCAAACTAGTAATACATTCTTATAGCACCGAAGTACTCAAGAACTACAAGCTTGAATTACATCACTTTGTTCTATATTTGGTTCTACATTATATAAAATTTTACAAATTTTCACACCAAATAAAAAAAATGAATACTACACAGACACCCAAGAACATTATAAACATCTCTTACTACAAATTTCATGCTTGCTAGCCATAAGACCCCATCCTGAGATTGTCCATAATTCTCGACAACTTTAATTGGGTAGGCAGGCAACATACAATCTTCCCCTCTTTCCATCCGAATTTTCATGAGTGCATCCCTTAGTTTTGTGTGGCAAGAAACTATACTAAGAAGAAATAAATACTCCCATCCTCACCAAATTCGAGAGACTGACAAAGAGCAAGAGAATGTATATTCTCAAATTTCCACAAGATCCTGACAGCTCTTCATGGACAGCTGATAGAAAATATTTTTTTTTCATGTGTCCACCTCTGATCTCTACTATTCTTTCATCCACGTTTCCTTGAGAAGAGACTAAGAAGAAACTCCAGGCACAACGATTTAAATTCTTCTTCAAAGAGAAAAGACTCACCAATTGATCCATAGGATCTTTTAATGACTATGGTTGAGTTTTAATTTTGCATGCGTTAATTATCCAATTAAGAAGCTTATTGAAAGAATGAGGAAAGAAGAGGAATTATGACAGCCATATACACATATGCAGATCTGAAATGAAGTAATAAACAACAAACCATAACAAGAGGATTGATAACGGAGTTCAGAACAACGTTGCCTACGTCTCCGGGCATTTGTCTCTGTGGGGGAGGATTCTTTATTTCTGTTCAAAAGCACAAAAATACATTGCACCGGTGCCAATTGGCTACAAGACTGATATGGTCATGTTCTTCCAGATCTCTAGAACCCTGCAAAGAAAACGACACGCAAAACGAACATCCGGAGCTCCCAGAAATGGCCCGCAAGCATTTTCTCCTCAATAGCTTCCCTGCATAAAAATGGCTTTGGCTTGGCTTCCCTTTAGCATAAATATGCTCTGACTATCCTCCATGGCCTCAAACAGGCCTAGTTTATATAGATCTGAAGTTGGTTATCCATCCCTAACTTCCTCACAAAATTTGGGCTCCAAAAATGCCCAATATCTCCCAAAAATGACCAAAATGCACTAATATCAGGCAAAATATCAAATAAAATTAAATTTTTTATAAAAAAACCCATTTTTGAATGAATTTTGGGCGCAACCCCCAAAACGCGCACCCCTGGTCATGTGGGAGGCAGCCATGTGGCCGAGTGCTCCATTGTTTGAGCGCTGGCCCCTCTGTCCCCGGCTCCTGGTTCGGTGGCGTGGTCATAGGACCGTTGGTATAATAGCTACCGGTGCCCTGTTCGGATTAAAGTCATGGGTCACATGGGACCTTCCCGAGAACTGAGGGCCAGGCTCCATCCATTTACTCTCGCATGTTAAACCTCTTTTTGGGCTCTGTGGTCGTGTGGTAAAACCGTGTTGAGGGCTGGGGATAAGCCCCAGCCCTTTCCCCCGTCCGAAAGTCAAAGAATTTAAAATCAAATAAATATTTTGACATATAGTTGTTAAGACCCACATGTGGAGTGGGCGGTTAGCCCGGTCCT
>ML778468.1:1095597-1131006 GCA_009831015.1 Picea engelmannii
CACCTAAACATCAAAGGCAAGCGACAAACAAGAGATATGTTACAAAAGTAAATAGAATACATAGTGTGCCCATATGCATTTTCCACTTATATTATTCCTGTTAAATATAATGTAACCTCAACAGTCTGACTGTACACTGCCAGCTGTCCTGGCCAGCTGTACTTTCTTTTCTTGATTTGCTTGAGCCTATTTAGCTCAATTATTTTCCTTTTGCACAATACTTTTTCATTAACTCTTCTCATTGTACTTTCTCCTTACATTCTCAATATACTAAATACTATTTTTGTTCTATTCTTTCTCTCTGCATTTCTTGGTTCACAATTTATCATGGTATCAGAGCTTCAACAGTAAGCCTCTTCACACAGGCTGGAGAGCAACACAATCATCACAACGCATAGCTTAAATCGACATCCACAGCATGGGACATAGTTTTTTCACAAGGCTTGGAGAGTTGTCTGCCATGCGCTCAAAAGATCGTCGTAGGAAGCTCACACGAGGAAGCAGAGTGCTCTATGCTCAAAAGATCAAGGAAGCAGAGATTGCAGAAGGAGAAAGAGTAAATATTCATGAACAATTTACAGACTCGTCAAAGATTCATGAAAGATTGCTTCAGAAGGTAGAAACGTTTGAAGAACTCAAGGAAATTCGTTCAAATTTCGTGAAAGATAGTTACTGAGGGTGGAAACATTCAAAGAATTCGTGAAATTTTTTCATTTCTTGAAAGATTCATGAATTTCTTTCCTCAGGAGAAACTCTTTGCAAGAACAACAAAGAACTCGCAAAAACAGCCAAGAACGAGCAATCACAGCCGTAAGATCTGTCTTGCGAACAGATCGGAGGCGAAAATCTAATTCAGAAAGGACGAGGATAGTGCAGAAAAGGCGAAAGAATTACAGGATTTGGATTTTGCACAGAGGACCGATAGCCGTCGGATCCGTGAGAAAGTGCATTTTAGAATTTCGGCATTTTGGAATTCGGGACTTGGAGCAGCAAGGGGTCATGGAGTCGCTGCCTTGCAAAGTCCCAGTCCGCAAAATCCCGAAGGAATCCAGACCATTGGATCTGGAGCGCGGTGGCCTGAAAGCCGCTGGATCAAAACAAAGGAAGAAAGATCTGAATCGTCCGATCTAGTACCAAGGTCCGTAAGCTGACGGATCTAGGAAAGGTGCGTGAGGCTTAAACCTCCTCTTAGTAGAGGGAAGTGGAGTCTTTTGACTTCACAACCTGTGAAATCCTGAAACGATCATGAGCCGTCCATCTCAGAGGACAGGTGGTAGCAGATCCTTACGCCATCAAATTTTGGCATTTCAGAGTTTGCGGTTTGGAGAACAGTGTGACGAGACGTCAAGTGTCACGAAATACCGATTCGCGAAATCCTGAAAGGATCTGGACCATGAGATCATAAGAGGATCTGGACCGTTGATTGTCCAAAGGAAAATTTCGGCACTTCGCATACTGGGAGTTCCGAAGACCAGGCTAGGCATTTCGGCATTTGAAGTCCCGAAAGCACGAAAGGAGAAGACCGGGTAAAGAAATTTCAGGATACCGGAATTCGACATTTTGGGAATCCTGAAGACTAAGAGAGCCAAGCATTTTGGAATTGGAAACTCTGAAATAGCGAAAGAAGGAAGAAGTCAGGGCATAGACATATCGACTTAATCGGGATTTCGGGAGTCCAGAGGATAGGAGGTCGGGCACTTTGCGTCATAAAACCCCGAAATAGGACTGCGGTCATATGGGAAGTGGTCACATGGACCGGAAGTATAGCCTTGGGGATAATTGTTGTTAAAACCATTTCGGAAAATCGGCATTTCGGCCATCCAGGAGACAAGAAGTCACACAACTCAACATTGAAAGTCCCGAAACACAAAATCTTGAAAAGGTGTTTGAATAAGCGCCAAGATACTTCAGATTTCGACAAATTGAGGGACAGGGAACCGACGAAGGCATCGCTATTCTCTGAATCACAAAAAGTTAGTAGCTCTTTAACATTTAGGCGCGTGGTCACATTGAACGAAGACTAATGGCCAATCCAAGGCTGTTAAGCTCTCTTCGGTGTTTCGATGACCGGAAGTTGGAGAGACAAGAGTTCAAAGGACTCATATAATGGAGTCCTGAAGTCAGAATCATGAAGTCAAAATTCATGAAATCTGGAATCGCAGAGTTCCAAAGTCACTGCAAGAATTTCGTAGACCTAGTTTAAATGCAAGAAACAGGTAAACACAAAATTTTTCCAACAATTTTTTTTCTATTTTGTCAAATTCTTTAAAGATGGCCACATCTAGCAATTTAGGACCAACTCAAGGTCTGATTCTTCTTGGAAAGAATTATGAGTTTTGGTCTCTTCGAATGAAATCTTTCTTGGAAGCATAAGAGTACTGGGATCCAGTGGATCTTGGATATGTGGAACTAGATCTAGCAGACCTTTCCACCATGACAAACCAACATAGAACTGCTCAGGCAACACAGAGGAACAGAGAGAATAAAGCCAAATTTTGGATTCAAAATTTAGTGGATGACTCGATTTTCTCAAAAATCATAAGCGCTAGTACTTCCAAACAGGCATGGGACATCCTTAAATTAGCCTACCAAGGCAATGACAAGGTCAAAACAATCAAACTGCAGACCTTGAGGACACAATTCGAGACTTTAAGAATGACAGAGTCTGAAAATTTGGATCAGTTTATGACCAGAGTCATGGGAATCGTGAACCAGATCAGATTGACTGGTGAAGCCATCACTGATCAATGCATTATTGAGAAAGTCCTCAGAAGTTTACCAAAGAAATTCAAAATGGTTGTTACAACAATCCTTGAATCCAAGGATCTGTCACATTTTTCAACAGATGAACTGGTTGGTTCCCTGGTGACACATGAGACCAGACTACATCTCACAGATGAGTCACTCACCAATGCCTTCAAAACTCAATTCTCCTTCAGTAGAGGGAGAGGCAGAGGAAGAGGCAGAGGTCACCAAGGATGAGGGAGTACTACAAGTGACCAACACTTGATTGGACGTAACAGACAATAGAGCCAGCATCAAAATTTCCAAGGTCATAGACAACAACACCAGAATCAAAATTTCCAACCTCAAAGAGGCAAAGGGAGAATATCAAATGACAAATCAAGCATACAATGCTATTACTGCAAAAAATATGGGCACTATGAATCTGAATGCCGGAAGAAGCAAGAAGATCATCTTTCAGGTAGAGCACATGTGTCAAATCATATGGGAGAAACCTCAAAAGGTATGTTTCTCTCATGTCACAAGTCTGAAGAACAACCTAAAGTTCTCTGGTTGCTAGACAGTGGATGCAGTAATCACATGACAGGTAACAAAGATTTACTTTCATGCATTGATTCTTCAATCTCATCTGATATTACACTTGGAAATGATTCCTTAGTCAAAATTCAAGGCAAAAGAATTGTACCTATTCTTACTAAACAAAATGAAAAGAAAGACATAAACAATGTCTATCATGTTCCAGATCTAAAACATAATCTACTAAGTGTAGGAAAACTCATTGAACATGGCTATAAGGTACTCTTTGAGGGAGCATCTTGCAAGATATATGAAAAAACCCCTAGCAGAAAATTGATTTCTGAAATCCACATGACTCAGAATAGGATGTTTCCCCTTACACTTCGAATTGCAAATCTGATTCAACCATATGCACAAAGTGCATCCATCCTGAATGAAACAATGGTTTGGCATACAAGATTTGGACATCTACCCTTTAAGAGTCTCAGTCTTCTTCAGAAGCACTCCATGGTCAAAGTTCTTCCCAACTTCAAAGAACAAAATTCCCCATGTGAGTCTTCCATACTTGGAAAACATAAGAGAACTAGTTTTCCACAGTCATCCAATCAAGCCAAACAACATCTCGAACTAGTTCACACTGACCTATGTGGAGCAATGCAAATAGAGTCAATAGTTGGTATCTTTTACTTTCTAATGTTTATTGATGATTTTAGCAGGAAAATATGGATCTATTTTCTCAGACACAAGTCTGAAACTTTTGCAAAATTCAAGGAATTCAAAGCAGAAGCTGAAAAACAAAGTGGCAAATATATAAAAGTTCTCAGGTCCGATGGAGGAGGAGAATACAAATCCAATGAATTTGTAAATTTCTGCAAATCCCAAGGCATTATCATGCAAACAACAACCAGGTATACTCCACAACAGAATGGAGTGGCTGAAAGGAAAAATAAGACAATAATGAATATGGCAAGAACACTTCTCAAAGAGAAAAGTTTGTCAAATATTTTTTGGGCTGAAGCAGTAGCATACTCAGTTTATCTCTTGAATATATCTCCAACCACAAGTCTAAAGATGAAAGTCCCTCAAGAAGCATGGAGTGGGACAAAACTAAATGTTGCACATCTAAGGACATTCGGATGCATAGCATACGCTTACATACCTTCTGAATTAAGGAAGAAATTGGATGATAGAAGTGAGAAATGTATCTTTATTGGATATAGTGAAACATCTAAAGCTTACAGTCTTTACAATCAAATCTCCAAGAAACTAATTCTCAGTAGAGATGTAAAATTTCTGGAAAATCAATTCTAGAATGAATAAAAAATCAACAATTGGACAGTCAAAATCCATTGCTGCCCAATTCTGAAAACACAGAAAATTTAGGACAACAAATACCTCTACCTGTTCTTCTAAGATTGCAGGTACAAGGAGGATCTGAAAATTCTTAGGATAACTCAAGTTCAAGCAGAGACTCATCCTCTGAAATTCAAAATCAGAGAACTCGAAGTTTGAGAGAAATCCATCAGCAGTTGGATGACTTTGAACAACACAACCATTTTGCTTTAATGTCATGTCCACCTACATCTTTCAAGGAAGATGCTAAGGAGCCACATTGGGTTCAAGCCATGAACCAAGAAATTGACTCCATTGAGAAGAACAAGACATGGGATCTTGTTGATTTCCTAAGTCATAAGAAAAGTATTGGTGTCAAGTGGGTTTACAAAACTAAACTCAATGAAAAAGAGCAGATCGAAAAACACAAGGCAAGACTTGTTGCCAAAGGATTCTCACAACAACCTAGTACTAATTATGGTGAAAATTTTTCTCCAGTAGTAGGATTAGACACTGTAAGAACTCTATTATCCATAGTATCCCAACATAAATGGCAAGTATACCAGATGGATGTCAAGTCAGCTTTCTTGAATGGTTTCATAGATGAAGAAGTTTATGTCGATCAACCACCTAGATTTGAAGTCTAAGAGCAGCCAACCAAAGTATATCGGTTGAAGAAAGCCTTGTATGGCTTAAAGCAAGCTCCAAGAGCTTGGTACAATAGAATTAACACTTATCTAATCAAAAGTGGTTTCAGCAAAAGCGAAAATGAGCCAACTCTTTACACCAAAACAAATCATCACGGTAAAATTTTGATTGTATGTTGATGACATGATATACACTGTAAATCTTGAGTTAACAAGTTTTAAACATGCCATGCAATCTGAGTTTGAGATGACAGATCTTGGCATAATGAAATATTTTTTGGGGATTGAGGTTGATCAATCAGCCAAAGGAATTTTTGTTTGTCAGAAAAAGTATGCAGCAGACATCATCAAAAGATTTCGCATGGAAGAATGCAATCCAGCAGAAACCCCTATACCCCTAGGCACAAAATTGAGCAAGAAAGATGAAGGCCCTATAGTGGACCCTACCTTGTACAAAAGTTTAGTAGGCAGTTTGTTGTATCTTACAACAACTAGGCCTAATATTATGTATGTAGCCAGCCTTGTTTCCAGATTCATGGAATCCCCCAAAGATTCTCACTGGAAAATGGCGAAACGGATTCTGAGATATATTGCAGGAACTCTCAATTTTGGCTTATGGTACACTAAATATGATAGTAATCAATTTTCTGGTTACACAGACAGTGATTTTGCAGGCAACCTAGATGACAAGAAAAGCACCTCAGGACATGTTTTTCACCTGGGCACGAACCTGATCTCATGGGCATCAAAGAAACAACCAATTGTATCAATATCTTCTGCAGAGTCAGAGTATGTCACTGCTACCTCAGCTTCTTATCAAGCTGTGTGGCTGAGAAGAATATTGAAAGATATGTCACATATAGAAAATGATCCAACTCCTATTTTCTGTGACAATACTTCAGCAATAGCTCTATCCAAAAATCATGTTTTTCACAAGAAAAGCAAACACATTGACACTCGCTTTCACTTCATGCACGAGCTAGTCAATATTGGTGATATTGCACTTCAATTCTGTGGTTCAAGAGATCAGCTCGCAAATATCTTCACAAATCCACTGGGAAAATCTGTTTTTGATTTTCAAAGACAACACTTGGACATAATCAGTGCTGATGTTTGTAACTGTTGAGTTTAAGAGGGAGTGTTAAATATAATGTAACCTCAACAGTCTGACTATACACTGCCAGCTGTCCTGGCCAGCTGTACTTTCTTTTCTTGATTTGTTTGAGCCTATTTAGCTCAGCTATTTTCCTTTTGCATAGTACTTCTTCATTAGCTCTTCTCATTGTACTTTCTCCTTACATTTTCAATATACTAAATACTATTTCTATTCTATTCTTTCTCTCTGCATTTCTTGCTTCACAATTTATTAATTCTCACCCAGAGATTTCGGCTCTATGTTCAATACAGTTGCGGCTTCAGATGCATTTGTCAATAAAAAAAATATTGTATTGGCATTTATAATTCCCAAATCATACTTAGAATCGAAGAAGCTATTCCCCATAGTTAGGAAGTGTGTTGAAGGATGAGCCTTGTTGGATTAGCTGCATAATATGAATAATTGATAAGATAATGCCATTTCAACAACACTGAACTATACGAATAACTATATAGGTATAGAATTTGAAAACCAACTTCCCATTACGGGAAGAATGGGCCAACACACCACCCAATAGTAATTCTAGTCCCAGAGGAAACAATTAGAATTCATTAGAGCAGAGATATTGCACACAACACAATTCAATTCATATTTCATAGACAAATGGAGGTTACATATATAACATCGATATCATAAACTGCTAGCAATCTAGATCCTAAGAAAGTGGATCTGATTAGCTAAAAATAGTAAAACTAGAAACTCACAGTTACAACACTCATAGTTAACCTAGAAACTCATAGTTACAACAGCTGTAAGCATTACCTCTAAGACCATCCCTTAATGCTTACATTACAAATATTACATTCACAAATTACAAAACATAACAAAAGGTTTAAACACAAATTTTGTCATGTCTGTCTCACTGGTCCTCATACTTTCTCTCCCATCATCTTCGAGCTACCACTTCATACAACACAAATACAACCACTTCTGACCATCTTTGAAATATCTATAGGACCGACAATTATAAACTACCCCAAAGAATAGTCTCGATACTGAAACATTCAATAATCGATCTTACAAAATGACCTTTTTTACACACACTCATCAACACAAAGATAACCTGTAACTAATTATCTTGGAGCACCGAAGTACAACAAGACCTTCCAGCATTTAACATACTTGCTGACATACTCAAACTAGTAATACATTCTTATAGCACCGAAGTACTCAAGAACTACAAGCTTGAATTACATCACTTTGTTCTATATTTGGTTCTACATTATATAAAATTTTACAAATTTTCACACCAAATAAAAAAAATGAATACTACACAGACACCCAAGAACATTATAAACATCTCTTACTACAAATTTCATGCTTGCTAGCCATAAGACCCCATCCTGAGATTGTCCATAATTCTCGACAACTTTAATTGGGTAGGCAGGCAACATACAATCTTCCCCTCTTTCCATCCGAATTTTCATGAGTGCATCCCTTAGTTTTGTGTGGCAAGAAACTATACTAAGAAGAAATAAATACTCCCATCCTCACCAAATTCGAGAGACTGACAAAGAGCAAGAGAATGTATATTCTCAAATTTCCACAAGATCCTGACAGCTCTTCATGGACAGCTGATAGAAAATATTTTTTTTTCATGTGTCCACCTCTGATCTCTACTATTCTTTCATCCACGTTTCCTTGAGAAGAGACTAAGAAGAAACTCCAGGCACAACGATTTAAATTCTTCTTCAAAGAGAAAAGACTCACCAATTGATCCATAGGATCTTTTAATGACTATGGTTGAGTTTTAATTTTGCATGCGTTAATTATCCAATTAAGAAGCTTATTGAAAGAATGAGGAAAGAAGAGGAATTATGACAGCCATATACACATATGCAGATCTGAAATGAAGTAATAAACAACAAACCATAACAAGAGGATTGATAACGGAGTTCAGAACAACGTTGCCTACGTCTCCGGGCATTTGTCTCTGTGGGGGAGGATTCTTTATTTCTGTTCAAAAGCACAAAAATACATTGCACCGGTGCCAATTGGCTACAAGACTGATATGGTCATGTTCTTCCAGATCTCTAGAACCCTGCAAAGAAAACGACACGCAAAACGAACATCCGGAGCTCCCAGAAATGGCCCGCAAGCATTTTCTCCTCAATAGCTTCCCTGCATAAAAATGGCTTTGGCTTGGCTTCCCTTTAGCATAAATATGCTCTGACTATCCTCCATGGCCTCAAACAGGCCTAGTTTATATAGATCTGAAGTTGGTTATCCATCCCTAACTTCCTCACAAAATTTGGGCTCCAAAAATGCCCAATATCTCCCAAAAATGACCAAAATGCACTAATATCAGGCAAAATATCAAATAAAATTAAATTTTTTATAAAAAAACCCATTTTTGAATGAATTTTGGGCGCAACCCCCAAAACGCGCACCCCTGGTCATGTGGGAGGCAGCCATGTGGCCGAGTGCTCCATTGTTTGAGCGCTGGCCCCTCTGTCCCCGGCTCCTGGTTCGGTGGCGTGGTCATAGGACCGTTGGTATAATAGCTACCGGTGCCCTGTTCGGATTAAAGTCATGGGTCACATGGGACCTTCCCGAGAACTGAGGGCCAGGCTCCATCCATTTACTCTCGCATGTTAAACCTCTTTTTGGGCTCTGTGGTCGTGTGGTAAAACCGTGTTGAGGGCTGGGGATAAGCCCCAGCCCTTTCCCCCGTCCGAAAGTCAAAGAATTTAAAATCAAATAAATATTTTGACATATAGTTGTTAAGACCCACATGTGGAGTGGGCGGTTAGCCCGGTCCTACCAGTCCTTTGCCCGGAGGATAGGTCGGGGGTTCGACCTCGGTGAACCCATATAAATTTTATACAAAACCACTAACCAACCATAGGGTGCCACATGGCACATCAACAACCAACCAAAATCTACCAAGTGTCAATTGCTGACTCATCCACGTGCCTGCCACGTTCCCTGCCACCGTACCTGCTGATGTCATCCCGTGGCATGTGTGACCCTTACAGTGGTGACACGTGTCACCCATAGATTGGTCCAACTGTCTGTCGTACGCCACATCACCTACCACGTGTCGCCTCCAAGGGTTTCCATGTCATCTGTACGGCTGTACGACCTGTACAGTCAACATACCATGTGGCACTGTACGGACTGTACAATCATCCCCTTTTTTTGTCTGATTGGGTTTTCGGATAGAACGCAATATCTTTCACATATGGAGCTCGTTTGACGAAGTAAATATATGGCCGGAATTAGGAAGATGAGACGGATGCAATGGAGCTAGTTTCGTCGGATTCCGAAGACTTTCATTTTTGAGCATTTTTTGAGCCCTGTCAGGCTTTTGGATCCGATTTTGGATCACACTTCCCCACTAAAATACCTTTTGGTCCCCAAAAGGTTACTGGCTAGTCAACAAGCTCAGGATAGGCCACCCGACTTGTCCTGTATCTCTGAACTCTGTCCTGTGCACCTGTCTCATCAGATCAATTGTAACACAATCATGACAACTGACAGTATATTGTTAGCCATTTGAACCCTGTTACATCTTATTGAAGCCAATATCATCCATGTAGAAAACATTACTAATGACAGCATAAAAAAGACGACTGCAAATGAGCTGATATACTTGAGATATTTGCATGACATGAGCTTATCTTGAAGCAACTTATGATTGATTTTCCATTCAACAATCATTTCTTGTTCTTGCTTAAGATCATTTACTTCATTTGAAACAATTATTGGTTTGTTTCTTGCTTGCACTGCCTTCTTTAATTGTTCCATTGTTTGAAGTGTTTTATTTGCTTTAACATGATGAGCATGAACCACATAATCTTGACCTACTTTAGTGAATTGATATTGATTCTTTGTCCCGTGGAAGATTGCGTTACGATCATATAACTACGGACTACCTAATACCATTCCACATTCTCTTAACGACACTACATCACATGTTACTTCATCCACATACTTAGATGAAATTACAAAATTGATTGTGCACTACTTTGTTATGTGCATTTGATGATGATTCCTTATCCATTTAAGTGTGTAAGGCTTATGATGTAGTTGTGTTTTTAACCCCAATTGCTTAACCAATTCTTTTGAGATTAGATTAGATTGAGATCCAATGTCGATTAATGTGTCTATCTTAGTGTGTCGCATGATTACCCTTATATGAATCAAGTTGTTTCTACAATCAATGTCTTCACCAATTTTACCTGTCATACCAACCAATCAGATCTTTGACTCATCACCTGAATCCGATTCCAAGTCTATGGGTTTTGTTGTCGTTGCCACTATCTGCATTCCCTTCTTTTCTTTGAAGCACTTTGGCCTCTTCTCGGGATGCAACTGCCAACATTTGTCCTCATCATGTCCCTCTTTCTTGTAATTCTTGCAAGAGGCCTTCCTTCCTTCCTCGTCACTGCATTTGCATTCTTGCCATGCCTTTTCCTCTTGTCTTCTTTCCTTGAAGACGATGATTCCCCTGACACACCTTCTTTCCCTGCTTCAATATAGGTAGCTTGAGAAGAAACCTCATCAAGGTTAGTGGGTCCAAACATGAAAACATTGTTTCTAATATGCGCTGGTAAACCTCTTATATACTTCATAAGAGTTTCTTGTGTTTGCAAAAGGATGTCTAACATTAATGCCATTTTTCGAAATCTATTGGTGTATTCTTGCACCGTTTGTCCTTTTCTTAGTTTTAAAGATTGCCATTCAATTAAAGCTTTTTCTTTATAACCCAAAGGATAAAATTATTTCCTAAGTGCAGAAATGAAACTCTTCCATGATGGAAATACATTACCCACATGGTGTGTTCCCTTTTGCAGCTTGCTTCGCCACCAGATGAGAGTTGTACTTGCAAGTATCAAAGTTGCCAACTTGATTTGTGTGGCCTCATCTTTGATCTGTTGCACACTACAGTATACCTCCATCTTCCTGATCCAATTGTCAATTTTTTCTGCATTTACTTCACCATCATATATGGGCAACTCAAATTTTACATCAAGTTTTAACAATGGCATTTCATTTTTATTCTTATGAAATTTTTTCTTTCCATTAGATTTAGAACTTGAACTTGAAAAAGAAGGAGAAGAAGGAGGGGTTGATGGAGGTGAAGGAGGAATCTGAGGATGGTCTTCTTCCTCTTCACTTTTTCCCTTTGAAGATTCACCCAAAAATGGTCTCTTTCGTTCCAAGTAATCCTCGTACAAAACTCTCACCACCTCCGACATAGCAAGGAATGTTTTTTAGAATTCTTTCTCATCCGAAGAAATCCCTTCTTCCGATGCCATCTTCTCACTGTGAGAAGCTCTCTTTCTCAATCCAATTAATGGATTCTCTGCAACAAGCTTGCCTTCACCACACTGTAACTTTTCCCTGGTTAACATGCAAAACTCAAATCCAAATGTCAACTAGCTCTGATACCACTTGATTCGTAGGATCTTTTAATGACTATCGTTGAGTTTTAATTTTGCATGCGTTAATTATGCAATTGAGAATCTTAATGAAAGAATGAGGAAAAAAGAAGAATTATGACAGCCATATACACATATGCAGATCTGAAATGAAGTAATAAACAACAAACCATAACACGAGGATTGATAACGGAGTTCAACACAATGTTGTCTACATCTCCGAGTCTTTGTCTTTGTGGGGGAGGCTTCCTTATTTCTGTTCAAAAGCTCAAAAGTACATCACAACAGTGCCAATTGGCTACAAGACTGATCTTCTCATGTTCTTCGAGATCTCAAGAACCCTACAAAGAAAACGACACGCAAAACGGACGTCTGAAGCTGCCAGAAATGGCCGAAAAGCGTCTGCTCCTCAATAGCTTCCCTACGTAAAAATGGCTTTGGCTTGGCTTCCCTTCAGCATAACTCTTCTTTGACTGTCCTCCATGGCCTCAAACAGGCCTGGTTTATATAGATCTGAAGTTGGTTATCCATCCCCAACTTCCTCCCAAAATTTGGGCTCCAAAAATGCCCAATATCTCCCAAAAATGACCAAAATCCACTAATATGAGGCAAAATATCAAATAAAATTAAAAACTTTATAACAAAACCCATTTTTTAATGAATTTTGGGTGCAGCCCCCAAAACGTGCTACCCTGGTCATGTGGGAGGCGACCATGCGGCCGGGCGCTCCACTGTTTGAGCACTGGTCCCTCTGTCCCCGGATCCTAGTTTGATGGCGTGGTCATAGGACCGTTGGTATAATAGCTACCCATGGCCTGTTCGGATTAAAGTCCCGGGTCACATGGGACCTGCCCGAGAACCGACGGCCAGGCTCCATCCATTTACTTCCACGCGTTAAATGTCCGTTTGGGCTCTGTGGTCATGTGGTAAAATCGTGTCGAGGGCTGGGGCTAAGCCCCAGCCCTTTCCCCCGTCCGAAAGTCAAATCATTTAAAATCAAATAAGTATTTTGACATATAGTTGTTAAGACCCACATGTGGAGCGAGCGGTTAGCCCGGTCCTACCAGTCTGTTGCCCGGAGGATAGGTCGAGGGTTCGACCCCAGTGAACCCATATAAATTTTATACAAAACCACTAACCAACCACAGGGTGCCATGTGGCACATCAAGAACCAACCAAAATCTGCCAAGTGTCAATCCCTGACTCGTCCACGTGCTTGCCACATTCCCTGCCATCGTACATGTTGACGTCATCCCATGCCACGTGTCACCCTTACAGTGGTGACATGTGTCACCCATAGATTGGTCCAACTGTCTACCATACGCCACATCACCTGCCACGTGTTGCCTCCAGGGGTTGCCACATCATCTGTACAGCCATACGCCCTGTACAGTCAGCATGCTACATGGCACTGTACGGACTGTACAGTCATCCCCTTTTTTTGCCTGTTTGGGTTTTCGGATAGAACATGATATCTTTTGCATACGGAGCCCGTTTGACGAAGTAAATATATGGCTAGAATCAGGAAGACGAGACAAACGCAATGACACTAGTTTTGTCGGATTCCGAGCACTTTCATTTTTGAGACTTTTTTGAGCCCTGTGAGGCTTCTGGATCCGATTCTGGATCACCAATCTAATCATATTTTCTCCCAATTGTAGAGAACCCAGGTTTGAAAGGGTAAGATAAGACAGAGACACATGTGTGTCATGCCCACAAATAGATCTTAAAATATATAAAGAGCAAGGACGCCTCCACCTGCAAAATTGACTCTTCTGCCCACTTTGCTTGGACTTCGACTATGGTGGCTGGCCAAATTAGCGATCAGATCTCTTTTTAATTTTTATTTTTTTTAGAGTAAATAAAGATCTAGCCTCATTTAGCGAATGCCCATGCAGCAATAGATTCAACCGGAACAACTATCCACACACAGGCACATAGAAAACTCAAGAACATAAACACACAAGCTTATTCTATTCTAATCTACACAGCTATGCTAATCTCAATCTCACATTTCACAGGATCTCATTTTCCTGGGCTCTCCCATGCAGGAGCTAAACCCAGTTCAACTCTGATACCAAAGTAGAATTCATGAGAGCACAGATATTGCACACAACACAATTCAATTCATATTTCATAGACAAATGGATGTTACATATATTGCATCGAGATAAGAGACTGCTCGCAATCTAGATCCTAAGAAAGTGGATCTGATTAGCTAAAAATAGTAAACCTAGAAACTCACACTTACAACATTCACAATTAACCTGGAAACTCATAGTTACAACAACTGTAAGCATTATCTCTAACAGAAACAATACATCTATAAAAAAATATATCCATTTGTGTCTCGGAGAAAACCAAACATTCCCATATTCTCAATAAGAAAGTCAATACCAACTCGACCAAGGTAGAGAAAATGCAATATGAAAGAGAAGTGGAATAATGTAACCCAAGAGTGACTTAAGTGAATGTCAATGAAAGAATTTGACAAAGATACAAAACATGTGAGGGATATCATGGTTATCATAAATTGCTTCCAGTCAATTAAAAGAGTCCTGATCTGCAAGAAGGCAAAAGGACCATTTCATCTTCTGTGAATGGAGTTGACTACGGGTGACCTACGATGGTTCATACAGTACAGTGACAAAAATTGGGGAGGGTGGGTTAGGGTTAATACAAATGATAAAATCTAAAAATGGCAACAGTAACTTGTTTACGCCCTAGAGCAAACCCATATACGCTAAATTTGCAGATATTGCAGATCTATGTATTGATGCAGTGTATCTATCACTAGATTGAGAGTCACATCAGGATTTGAAGAGAGGAGTGGGTAGATACCCCAGGAAAAATGTTTTGTACCTCAAAATAATAGTAACCAGATCCGCCACTGAAGTAGGAGGCTAGGGCATCAACTGTCTACTGCCAACTAACATTTCGCCAAATGTAGAAGGGCTCGCAAATGAATTGGGCCACAAAATTATGGTGCTGCTCAACACATATGTATACTTGACTTGGAGTGGATCTGTTGCCTTGCTCGGCAATGCGTTGTAGGTCCAAGAAAATTGCTAGTGTACGAAAAATTGCTTCTTCAAACAAAGATCACCAGAGCTGTGTCTGTGAACTCATGCTTTTCCGCATCATATAATGTAGCAGGCAACTGTAGTAGCCCGTGTCCCTCAGATCTGCTGTACATAATCGTTGAAGAGGGCGTGTGCCATGTGTTGTGGGAGGGTTGTGCACATCAAAAGAACCCATTTTTGAGTGAAAATGAGCAGTCGTGGACTGATTCCCCAATACCAAATGATTAGAGATAAATTTTTCAAATAGGAAACTGGAGTGAAGCTGACAATCTAAAGCATCAACGAAAAACCATACGGGGAGAAAATGGATAGTAAAGTATAAAGGTAATATGGTTTAGTTTATTATGTAGGTTAAATGGTTTTATATAGGAATACAAATGGGTCACATAGTTTAATGGTTGAGAAAGAAACAATGAATAATACATAGAAACAATCAACATTACATGAGTGTGTAAACAATCAACATTACATAAGTTTGTAGTGTAGGGAAATAGCTAAGTGATAGGGATGTAGGTTTTGCACTCTTTCAATTTAGATTCAAATCTCTAATAAAACTTGGTTTCTTATGAATGAGGCCCTTAAAAAATATATGTTATTTGAAATCAATACCCTTATTAAAAAAACACTAATTCTTAATGACTAAGCACTATTAAATAATGATTTAACATGTTGAATGACCTTGATATCTACATCACCATGTAAATCCTAAATGACTAGCCACTATTAAATAATGATTTAATATTTTGAATGCCCTTGATATCTACATCACCATGTTAATTTTAAGTTACCATAGTGTGCATTTATTTGTGTGCAAGCTAACCATCTATTTGTTGTTGTTAGCTAAAAACATCAAATGGGTGAGATTATGTACTTTTTATAATGTAATTTTGTAATCATCACACATGAAAAAGCATATCATCTTAGGTAGTGGCATTTCATAAGTCATGACGCAAAACCATATATAGTTGGTTTTCAAATCGTATACCTATATAGTTGTTCGTACAGTTCAGTGTTGTTGCAGTGGCCTTAACTTGTCAATTATTCATATCATGCTGCTACTCCAACAAGGCTCGTCCTTCAACACACTTCCTGACTACGGGGAATGACTTCTTCGATTCTAAGTACGATATGGGAATTATAGATGCCAATACAGTATTTTTTGTATTGACAAATGCATCTCAAGCAGGAACTGTGTTGAACATAGAGTCGAAATCAACAAATTATTCCAACGAACATTTATGGCATTATATCCAATTCCTTGTTATAGAACGAGAACTTGATGTTTCCTCGAGCAACCAAGGATATTTTTGAGTGGCATCATATTTTAACCCAGTTATTCATGAACAGGGAAATAACTACATCCACTTCTAAAATCTAGCGGGTTTTACAGTTCTGCGCATCATATAAGCTTACTTGCGGTTCCTCAGTTTTCTCCAATGAAGAAGATATTTTGCAGATCGATACCGTGTTTAGAGTACAGTGTTACAGCATAGCTTTAAAGAAAACAACATTCGTTTTGATGATGATCTTTTGTATTGTGTGGGACAACAATTCCAACAATTTGATTGGAAGAAGCGCTTCTAGCTTCCCTTTGATATGCGCGTGGATCAGACTATTGGGACATACATATATTAGCAGTGCACTTCTCTACTGTGAACAAGAAAATGGTTGTAGTTGACACTATTTTAGGCAACGTGCAGCTTCCTCATGCAGAGGCAAGGTCTCGTCTCTTGTTATTATTTATGATCATAGGGAATCCAAATTCTTGTTGGAGGTGGACTTTTGAGGCATTCTCATGACCAGCAGCATTACAACATATCTCTAAGGTTTTCCTGCATGAAGCTACCTGCCGGAGGTGGACTTTTGAGATATTCTCATCATCAGCAGCACTACCACATATCTCTAAGGTTATCCTGCCTGAAGCTACTTGTTGGATGTGCGCTTTTGAGGCATTCTCACCACCGGTAGTATTACCGCATATCTTTAAGGTTTTCCGGCCTGAAGCCGCTTACATTATTCTCACCCAGAGATTTCGACTCTATGTTAACACAGTTGCTGCTTCAGATGCATTTGTGAATACAAAAAATACTGTATTGGCATCTATAATTCCTAAATCGTACTTAGAATCGAAGAAGTTATTCCCCGTAGTCAGGAAGTGTGTTGAAGGACGAGCCTTGTTGGAGTAGCAGCATGATATGAATAATTGACAAGATAACACCACTGCAACAACACTGAACTGTACGAACAACTGTATAGGTATATGATTTGAAAACCAACTCCCCATAACGGGATGAATGGGCGAACACACCACCCAACAGTAATTCTAGTCACAGAGTCAACAATATATCTGAAAAAAAATATCCATCAGTGTCTCGGAGAAAACCAAACATTCCCATATTCTCAATAAGAAAGTCAATACCAACTCGACCAAGGTCTAGAGAAGTGGAATAATGTAACCCAGGAGTGACTTAAGTGAATGCCAATGAAAGAATTTGACAAAGATACAAAACATGTGAGGGATATCATGGTTATCATAAATTGCTTCTAGTCAATTAAAATGGTCTTGATCTGCAAGAAGGAAAAAGGATCACTTGATCTACTGTGAATGGAGTTGACCACGGGCGAGCTTGTTAGATTCAAAATGAAGAAAACAACAGAAATATAAAGCAAATAATAGAAGCAATCAAGAAATCATGATGAACAAAGATAAATAAAAACTGGCAGAAAAGGCATACTCTATTCATCAATGCTTTTGTAAAAGATCATGTACAAAGATGTACATATATAATACAAAAGACCATAACTTTCATGTAACTCTATAACAGTTAGGTTAACTTAACTAACCTACTAACTTATGATTAGTGTTTTAACATGCCCCCTTAATCATAAGTTAGTTCTTGCCTGAAAAACTGTCACTACTTGACAATCACATGTGTCAAGCGAATATTCAGAAGGCTGGCTGAAGATGCTCTCTGAACTCTGAAAAGAAAATAGCAGAAGTCGATGTCTTCTACTAAATTGGTGGTTTAAGGTTGACGAGAAGTCGATGTCTTCTACTAAATTGGTGGTTTAAGGTTGACCACAAACTCATCTGGTGGTTTCAAGATGACCACAAATCAATCTGGTGGTTTCGGGATGACCACAAACTAAATGTCTAGCAGAAGCTGATTTCTTCTACTAAATGGCATGGTTTTAAATTGACCATAAACTAACAAGAGTTGAAGGCTCAAAAATCTGAAAATGTAACAAGCATAAATTCTCGTCTTATGCTCAATTGGTGGTTTTAAGCTAACCACAAACCATATCAACAACAATATGTTCAGTAACAAGACTGCATACCAAGAACTAGGTTGCATACTTGATCATCTGTTCACAGGCTCTAAATCAAACTTGGAACCTGACTCAAAATCAAACTTGGAACCTGACTCAACTAGATTTCCCGGGACAAGTGGTTCCAATTCCCTTGACCGTCATTCGCAAGTATGGCCAAGAAGAGATCCAACACATCAAATTGTCTTGCGGCGGAGTCTGAAGACTCGATCTTCAACTCAGAAGACTACATCAACTGGGCCCCGATCATACCCTAAATCATCAAATCTTGAAAAACATTCATGTCCATCAACTGTAGAAATATCTCCAATCAAGTATGATTGTACTTGTGTATAAATCTGACGATAAGATTGCTCCAATAAATTGGCTTCTAAACGCCAATGCCAATTCCCTAACCATTCAAAATGAATTTTTTTCCGCTTGTGCTTTTGACACCTTATTGAGGGATGATTTGTCTTCCCACAAAATTTGCATGGGTGAAGATCAAAACAGTTTGACTTATCATGGCCAAACCGGTGACAGTGTTTGCAATGTATAGGTTCTTTATCCGACCAATTAGCAACATCATCACAACTATATCCTGTACGTGTTCCTTACCAATATCCACAAGCTTTTTCGTCTTATCATCATTCAAAAAACCTCCACTCACAAAGAAAACAGCTTCGCAATAATTAGGAAAATGAAAAAGATTGTTAGCATCATTTTCATATCCTAGTCCATATCGATTTCATTTAAATCGTAATTCTTCCCATGGTTGAACAATACATTTATCCGCAACTTTTTCTGACATAACTTTTTCTGACATAGGGACTTCTTCTAACTGATCTTCATGTTTATGAATTTCATTACTAGTCAACTGAACGTCTTCATTCTCATCCTTGATGTCATTAAAATCACATTGTTGGTGTCGAAGCAAACTTAACTCATCAAACAACAACTTGTTTTGATGTTTGAACATATCAATCTTCTTGTGCGTTACTTGTAAACAAGTAATCACTGTGCCGAGGGTGCGCTTGTTTATTGCAATTGTAGATTCTGTAGTTGAATTAATTAATGTGCGCAATATTGTAAATAGTTCTTCAATTCTTGCCATTATGCAAAATATGGAAGAGAGATGTTTGTTGATGCCACACAATTCAATTTTGTATCCTATTGTGCATGCCAAGAGCGATTGTCCTGTTGCATAAATGTGCCAAAAACTATAGGATAACACTTAGGTGCTCACAAAGATCATAAGGAAGACCTCCTTATCCAATTTCGGGTAGGTCTACAACTTAAACAATAAGACCAAATACAATTTTGCAAGGTCAATTTGTTGAACCCCTTATAACACCTTTAAAACTACCTTATAACTTCATTACAAAAAATGGAGAAAACTCCTCCATATGAAACCTTATAACTCCTTAACCAAAATGTTTTTATAACACTATAAAAAGCACCATTGAGCACCCTTATAACTTCAAAAACAAACATTCACTTATAATGGAGAAAAATCCTCCATATCAATTTTCAATCTTATAACTCCCATATAATTCCTTAAAAAAAACATATTATATCACCCCCCCTTTTTTTTTAATAAAAAAATATCTTAAGTGATAAAAGTGATTTTAAAAATATTAAAAGGTGCATCCCTTTTACTCCAACATGCAACAGATTAAAGCCAATATTCTATGAAGGTCGGCACGATTTCACAAGAATTCTAAACAACAACCATCATTTGATGCAAGCCTACACCGTTGGCTTTGCTTTTCAATCAAACTTTCTTATTAATACAAAAGACCATATACAAAAGACATATATAATACAAAAGACCATAATTTCAAGCTGGTATTAATCAACGATCCTTCCACAAAATCGTTGTTAGTAAATCCTCCTTACCCAGAAATCTATCCTTAATAGAGAGACTGCAATTCCTGATTTTAATGAGACTGCTAAAAGTGGGCAGCTTCAACTTTTGACAGTACTGAGGAATTTCCTGAAACGTGAGCCAGAGAAAACTCATTGTTTACAGTTTTAGCTTTCGTATGCTTCTCTGTGGGTTGAAAAATACTTCTCACGCAGATTGAATTCTATCACAGGCAAGAAGAGGAGACCGAATGAATTTCTCCCAACAGATATATTGCTCGCAAAGATAACCCTGGTCTGGTTGTAGATTCTCCTTCACAGGCTCATGCTCTCTCATGCGAAGGACTCCCTCAACCTCTAAGTTTCTTCACATGAATTTCCTCAGCCGCACTGTATCCCGTTCTCGGCTCCTCCCAGTTGCTAAAACCATCGCTAAAATCGTTGGTTCATCCACCATGGTGCACGCACAAGGGAGTTATTTTTCTTGGATAAAAGAGGCAATCTTCTGGTAAGATTGTGTGTCCGCTCCACAATGATGCAATGTTGAATGAGCTGCTGAATTAATATTGTTCGTGGCTCCACTTTCACGAAATTCCTTTCTACACAAAATTCATATTCCAAACTAATCCCTCGACGAACAGTTGGACAACTAATCCCTTTGACAGTTCTTTCTCATGAATTTTGCAGCAAGCTAATCTCTTGATGACTCTCTCTCTCCAACAATTCTTTATGTGCTGAACTCCTTCAAATCCTAGAACTCTCCCACAGGCTCATAGGTATCATAAATCTCTGATACCACTGTTAGATTCAAAATGAAGAAAACATAAATATAAAGCAAATAATAGAAGCAATCAAGAAATCATGATGAACAAAGATAAATAAAAACTGGCAGAAAAGACATACTCTATTCATCAATGCTTCTGTAAAAGATCATGTACAAAGATGTACATATATAATACAAAAGACCATAATTGTCATGTAACTGTATAATAGTTAGGTTAACTTAACTAACCAACTAACTTATGATTAGTGTTTTAACAGAGCTATGGTGGATCATACCAGTGGAGAGTAAGGAGAGGCTGTGAAATGCAGTAGTGAAAAAAATTGGGGAGGGTGAGTTAATAAAAATGATAAAATCTAGTGTATCTATCACTAGATTGAGAGTCACATCATGATTTGAAGAGAGGAGTGGGTAGATACCCAAGGACAAAAGTTTTGTACCTCAAAATAATAATAACCAGATTTGCCACTGAAGTAGGAGGATAGTGTTGGATGATTAAACATTCCATTGCTGAAAATATGTCTTATGTTAGCCCATCAAATTTTGAAGAGTTTTTGACCGCTGAAGCTCTAAAAGAGTTATCACAACTACACCGTTTCATTTTTTACAGATTCAAGTAGCAAAGGGGCATCCACCTGATTTTTATCTCAGCTCAACGAGTTTCAAAGGGGCAATGAACCATCTATGTTCTGAAAAGATAAATACAACTTAGGCACAACTAAGGGACAATATAATGGACTATATATGTGTGTGTGTGTGTGTGTGTGTGTGTGTGTGTGATCCTAATTTTGGATGAGAGTGGAAAATAAAATTTTGATGTGTGATCCTAATTTTGGATGAGAGTGGAAAAGAAAAATTTGAGAGTATTAATAGGGGATTCTATAATTTGTTTATGTTTGAATCTGAGTTTGTAAACTCATGTTAAATGTTCATATTTATTGATGGTAATACAAAGTATTTTGTTGTAAGTGTCATTTCTCTTTGTTGTAGCATACATACTCTGTTTCCTATATCAGTTTGAAAATTCCATTTAAATCCTTATGTTGTGCAATGTTTTGTTGTAACAAGCTATTGAGTTTTAGTACAAAAGTACTATGTTGATTTACTATTGCAGGGAATGATTTGCTGAAGCTATTTCACTGTTGTAATCTAAATTTTAGTTTGTTGTTGTACTTCCCCCATTCTACTGTAACTCTCTGTTTGTTGTAGCTTATTATGCAGATTAGAATATGCATAACATATCTATTTTATTTTTGTTAGAACAAAGTATTGATTTTAATTTATGATGCAAGGGTGGTTTACATAAGTTTTTGGTGTAACAGTTCTTTATTGTTTATTGAAACTGTCACTCAAACAATGGTTGTAGCTTGCTATTGCTCAAATATTTGCAGAAATAGTTGCTGAAACAATTGTTGTAGCTTACTGGTGGTGTTACACAGTGTCGAAAGTCTTGTTGTAACTGTTTGTTGTTTCCTGGAGCACTCCCTTGCATCCTTCATTGTGGAATCAGAGCGAGTAATATTTCTTGGTCATCGCTGTAACTGAATACAATGATTTGGAATCTGATTTGAAATGGATACAAACAATAGTTTGGCTCAACTACAGATTCTTGTGTTGACTGAAAGGAATTATGATTCTTGGTTTATCAGAATGAGAACAATTTTTCTTTCTCAATATATTTGGGAGTTTGTTACTATGATCCTGCCAACCAAGCAACATAAATGGCTGTGACAAATGCTGAGCGAACTTTATTGAAGGAGAACAAAAATAAAGACAACAAATCCCTCAGTCTTATTCAACAAGGCCTAACTGAAACCATATTTCCGAAGGCGTCAAGTGCAGTGTCTTCAAAGCAATCTTGGGACAGTCTTGAAACTAGCTATCAAGGTGTATCCAAGGTGGAGACTATCAAGGTTCAAAATTTGAGAAGAGACTTTGAGAATCTCAAGATGAAGGACACTGAGTCAGTTGATAGTTCCATGACTCAAGTCATGAATGTATGTGAATCATCTAAGGGAGTATGGTGAATACCTCTTAGACAAAAGAGTAACTGAAAAAGTTCTAAGATAGTTGCCAAAGAATTTTGAATCCGTAGTTGTACCCATAGATGAATTTAAATACATTAGTCTAATTCATATTGATGAATTAATTGTTTCTCTGATTTATCATGAATCCAGTATGTGTAGTTATGATAACCCATTAGAGAATTCCTTCAAATCACAATTGCATGTTACTAGAGGTAGAGGTAGAGGAAGGTCTAGTAGTAGAGGAAGAAGAGGTCGATTTTCTAGTCAAAGAGATAGCAAAAATGATTTAGAATCTGAGGAGAAAACTCAACAGAGTCCTCCTATTTTAAGGGGGAGTAGTAGTAGATCCTCGCAGCATGGAAATCAGAGGTATGATAAATCTAAGGCACAATGTTATTATTGTAAGAAATTTGGATATTATGCTAACAAGTGTTGGAAGAAGAAAGAAGATGTTGGAAAGCAGTCTGTACACATGACAGAGGAGTGAGAGGATGACCAAAAACATATGTTTTTGACTTGTAATGTTGACCCAAAAAAATTCAGAAGATGTTTAGTTTTTGGACAATGGATGTAGCAATCACATGACTCAAAATAAAGATTTGTTTTCCAGTTTAGATACCAGTATTCAGTCTGAGGTAAAGTTGGGTAATGAGAGTAAGGTAAGAGTTAATGGTAAAGGTGTGATTCTTGTTTATACTAAGAATTATGAAATGAAATATGATAAGTGTTGGACAAATGATAGAGAAAAAGTACAGGGTGTTCTTCAAGAACAAGGTATGTGCAATTTATGATAAGTATCCAAGTAAGCAATTGATTACCATGGTAGAGATGACAAAGAATATAATGTTTTCACTTATTATGAGAAATGATCTCACTGACTCTTTGAATGATTATAAGGATAAAGGTTTAGATGAGTAATGATTATGACATTTGAGATATGGCCATTTAAATTTTAGAGGTCTATATTTGCTTCCGAAGAAGCAAATGGTGAAGGAGTTGCCAATTTTCAGCAACCAACAAGCTCATGTGAGAGTTGCATAATTGTAAATCATCATAGGGATAAATTTATTTTTGGAGTTTCGTATAGGGATAAAGGTCCTTTGGAACTTGTTCACACAGACTTATGTGGACCGTTGAAAACACCTTCACTAACTGGTAATGTTTATTTTATGACTTTTATTGATGATTTCAATCGAAAAACTTGGGTTTATTTGCTGACGCAGAATTATGAAGTTTTTGGTATATTTAAGAGGTTTAATGTTATGGTTGAAAAGGAGAGTGGAAACGATATTAAATTATTGAGATCAAACAGAGGAGGTGAGTATATGATAATTGATTTCATGAATTTTTTTCAGCCTCATGGAATCAATAGACAATTTACTACTCGTTATACTCCACAACTGAATGGTGTAGCTGAAAGGAAGAATCAAGCCATTATGAATATGGTTCGAAGTATGTTGAAGGAGAAGCATCTTTCGAATGAATATTGAGGAGATGTAGTTATTTGTTCAATATATATTCTAAAAAGGAGTCCAACTAAGAGTGTGAAGAACCAAGTTCCCCAGGAATCTTGGAGTGGTAAGAATAGCAATGTATCCCATTTGAGGAGTTTTGGGTGTGTATCTTATGCACATGTACCTGAAGAGATGAAGAGAAATTTGGATGAAAAAAGTGAGAAATATGTCTTTATTGGATACAGTGAGGAGTCTAAGGCATATAGACTCTATAATCCCCTCACCAGGAAGTATGTTATTGACATAGATGTTGATTTTAAGGAAGAAGAGGCTTGGGATGGTAGCATTGATAAAGTTGTTTCAAGGGGAGATGAAATATCCCATGAAGATGATGATGGATATGAACATGCCATATAGGGTGGACAGTTGATTCCATTGTCACATACACCTTCAACAAGAACTCATGTAAGACAATCACCATGAGTTAGCACATCACAACTAAGAACGCAAAAAGCACATGAGCACGGTGAGCGATTAGGTCATGGTGGATAGAAAATAAGATCTAAGGTAAGTGATAAATCAAATTATACTTTAACTTTATTAAAAAACATAATTAGAGGTTAGAAGACTAGAAGTTTAAGAGAATTGTATGAGAAAAATGATGAAGTAGATCAAGTTTCAAATTTTGCATTAATTGCATATGATTCTCTAAATTTTGATGAGGCTGTTAAAAAATAAGTTTGGGTAGAAGCTATGAATGAGGAAATTGATGCCATAGAAAGAAATAACACTTGGGAACTTGTAGATTTTCCGGAAGATAAAAATTGTATTGGTGTTAAATGGATTTACAAGACCAAGTTAAATGTTTAAGGTGAAGTTGAGAAGTAGAAGGCAAGGCTTGTAGCTCATGGGTTTATTCAAAAACCCCATATTGATTATAATGAAACTTTTTCACCTGTAGCCAGGCTCGATACAGTAAGAATGGTGTTATCCATTGCTTCTCATAATAAATGGTGTATGTACTAGATAGATGTTAAGTCTTCATTTTTAAATGGTTTTCTAGAAGTAGAGGTTTATGTGAAACAACCTCCGGGATACAAGATTGATGCATAAGAAGGTAAGGTCTATAGGTTAGAGAAATCATTGTATGGATTGAAACAAGCACCTAGAGTATGGTACAATAGAATTGATGAATACTTGAATGGTGAGGGATTCAACACGAGTCTGTGTGATCCAACTCTGTATACAAAGGTAAATTAAGAAGGTAAACTCTTGACTCTATTCTTGTATGTTGATGATTTGATTTTCACCGGAAATATTTTAGTAGATGAGTTTAAGACAAACATGAAAATAGAGTTTGAAATGACCGATTTAGGAATGATGAAATATTTTCTAGGCATTGAAGTAAATCAATCGAAGATGGTATTTTTATTTGTCAAACAAAGTATGAAAACGAAATATTGAAAATGTTTAGGATGAAGAACTATAAACCAGCTATAACACTAATTTTAACTGGCACAAAACTCAATACGAATAATAAGGGGTCACATGTTGATCCAACTTTGTATAAAAAACTAGTTGGAAGTCTTATGTATTTGACAACAAGAAGGCCTGATATAATGTTTGCTGTAAGTTTGATTTCTAGATTTATGGAGTCTCCGAAGAACACCCATTTGCAAGTTGGAAAGAGGATTTTAAAATATGTTGTTGGAACAACAAATTATGGTGTCATGTACACATCAAATTCAGATTTTAACTTGATTGGATACAATGATAGTGATTTTGCAGGTTTTTTTAGATGACAAGCAGAGAACATCAGGATATGTGTTCAACTTTGGATTAGGAGCAGTAGCATGGGAATCAAAGAAGTAGCCCATTGTGACTTTATCATCTGTTGACGTAGAGTATGTTGCATCCACAACAACTACATGTCAGACTTTGTGGATGAGAAGGATTATGACTGATTCGTTACATAAACAACAAGAACCAACTCATATTTTGTGTGATTATAGATCATTCATTTCTCTATCACGTAATCATGTTTTCCGCAAGAAGAGTAAGCATATTGATACACAGTATCATTTTATTCGAGCATTGATAAACAATCATGAAATTTTTGTAGAGTTTTTGAGATATAAATATTAGTTTGCAGATATGTTTAAAAATATTTTAGCAAAGGAATTGTTTGAAATTCATAGAAAGAACATTGGGGTTTGTAAAATGTAATAACATTTTTTGTTTGACAACAATCTAGTATTACGAAAAAAAAAATTTGGTGAAATGATTAAGGAGGAGAATGTTGGAAGATTAATCATTCCACCACCCAAAAGACGACGTACCTCAGTCGATAAAATTTTGAAGAGTTGCCACCGGCTTGACCATTGAAGCTCTAAAAGAGTTATCACCGCCACACCATTTCATTTTTGACCGATTCAAGTAGCAAAGGGGCATACACTATTTTTTATCTCACCTCAAAGATTTTCAAAGGGGCAATGGACCATCAATGTTCTGAAAAAGATAAATATGACTTAGGCACAATGAAGGGGAAAGATAACTGACTATATATATATATATATATGCAATCATGATTTTGGATGAGAGTGGAAAATAAATAAATAATGAATTTTTGAGAGTGTTAACATGTGATTCTATTCTCTCTATATGTTTGAATTTGAGTTTGTATACTCATGTTAAATGTTCAGATATATTGATGATGATACAAATTATTTTGATGTAACAGAGTAATTTATTTTTGTTGCGGCATACATACTCTATTTCCTATATCAGTTTGAAAACTCCATTTAAATCCTTATCTTGTGCAATGTTTTGTTGTAACATGCTATTGAGTTTTAGTATGAAAGTGTTGGGTTGATTTACTGTTCCAGGGAATGATTTGTTGAAGCTATTATGTTGTTGTAATATGAGTTTTAGTTTGTTCTTGTAATTCCCCTATTCTACTGTAACTGTGTTTGTTGTAGCTTATTATGTAGATTAGAATATGTAGAACATATCTATTTTATTGCTGTTAGAACATAGTATCGATTTTAGTTTATGATGGAGGGGTGGTTTACTTAAGTCTTTGTTGTAATAGCTCTTTATTGTTTGCTAAAACTCTTACTGAAAAAATTTCGAAAACAATGGTTGTAGATTACTGTTACAGAGGCAGTTGCTGAAACAATGGCTAAAACATTTGTTCTAGCTTAGTGGTGTTGTTACATAGTGTTGAAACTCTCGTTGTAACTGTTTGTTGTTTCATGAAGCACTCCCCTGCATCCTTCATATAGGGAATCAATTTTCTACTTCCAACTAACATTTTGCCAAATGCAGAAGGTCTCATACATGAAGTGGGCCACAAAATTATGGTTCTTCTCAATACATATGGATACTTGACTTGGAGTGGATTTGTTTCCTTGTTGGGCAATGCATTGTAGGTCTAAGAAAATTGCTAGTGTATGAAAAATTGTGTAATATACCAGATATAAAAAGTATGCAGAACATAAATAAAATGTTAGAAATGGTAGAATAACAACAATATAACCAGAACAATCAACACAATAGCACTAAAGTTATATAAGAATAACAATAGAAATAACACTTTGATTCTGAAAGCATTGTTCATGGGCCTCTTATAGGGGGAAATCTACAGTTGAGTGGAGATCTATTACAATAATATCCAAGATAGGGTTATCATACCCTCGAATCCTATTTATACTAAATATTTCTATCAAAAGAAGCATCTAGAGGAAGATCCTTCTAGAAGAGGAAGCTTCTCTTAGGTCTTCTTACATTCGACTTATTCTATTTTATTGAAAGGCTTATTAATATTGACCTTTATTACATCCGAATATATTGTTCTACCTGTGTGCGGGTTAGGACACTAACATGTCCGCCCCCTTAAAAATAGCCTTGTCCTCAAGGCTTCAGATGTAGAAATTGTTGCAGAATTGTAGTTGGTTCCCAAGTGGCATCTGCTGGAGTTGTATCTTTCCATTGGACTAACACTTCCTTGATGGTTCTCTGACACAGGAAACGCTCACGCTGGTCCAAAATTGCTTGTGGTTGTAGCCAAATGGATCCTTCTTCGACTAACTCAGGAAGCTTGGATTGAATTCGACACTTAGTTCCAATCACCTTGTTTAAGCATGAAACATGAAAAATAGGATGTATCTTAAAATGATTGGGAAAAGCTAGCTGATAGGCCACCTATCCTACACGCCTGAGAACTGTATAAGGACCATAAAATTTGGGCGCTAGCTTTTGACAATGCTCAACCTTGAGGGAATTTTTCTTGTAAGGTTGTAGTCGAAGAAACACCTATCCCCTTTTGCAAATTGACATTCATATAGACCTTGATCTACTTTTTTCTTCATGAGATTCTATGCCATGACCAAATTCTCTTTGAGCGTACGGAGAATAACCTCTTGAACTATAAGAATTTGGTCAAATGCCTGGACGTTGGAGACACCAGGTATGTATGAGAGAATTGAAGGTGGATTTTGTCCATATACCACTTCAAAAGGAGTCATGTGAGTAGTTGTGTGGTATGAAGTGTTGTACTGCCATTCAGCTAGGGGTAACCATTGAGCCCACTGATTTTTCTTTTCTGAGGAAAAACACCTCAAATATGTTTCCAAACACTTATTGACAACTTTTGTTGGACCATCAATCTGAGGATGATAAGTTGTGCTGAGATGCAATTGGGTGCCTTGTAGCTTGAACAGTTCTTGACAAAAATTGCTAGTGAAAGTTGGGTCGCGATCAGAAACAATAGAATGCAGCATGCCATGAAGCTTGAAGACCTGATCCATGAAAAGTTGAGCCACCGTGGATGTTGTAAATGGGTGTTGAAGAGCACATAAATGAGAATACTTGGAAAGGCGATCAACAACCACCATGATGACTAATTTATTTCCCGATTTGGGTAATCCTATAATAAAATCCATAGAGATATCCATCCAAATAGTAGGTGGAATCAGAAGCAGTTGTAGTGTGCCCATATATTTGACTGTTTCTCCCTTGTTGCGTTGACACACATCACATTCAACTACAAAATTATGAATATCTTGTTTCATGCCATCTCAGAATAAAGAACGTTTGATCTTGTCATAGGTTTTGGTAAACCCGGAGTGCCCAACTGTGGGTTTAGCATGAAGCTCAGAAAGTACCGTGGATTTAAGTTTGGATTGTTTGCTTAAATACAAACGACCTTTGTATCGAAGCTCATCATGGAGCTAAGAGTACCCTGGGGAAGATAGAGCATTGGACTGCAATTGTTGGATCAACTGTGAAATTTTGGGATCGTGTAGCCATTCTTGGCAGATGGCTTGGAGCCAATCTGGTACAATGAAGGAAAGAGAAAAAAGGGATCTGTCATATTCATACTTTTAGGAAAGTGCATCTGCAACCACATTGTCTTTGCCTTTTGTGTAAATGATCTCATAATCATATCCAAATATCTTGGTCACCCATTTTTTTTTCTCCAGGGACGAAATGCGTTGCTTTAGAAAATACTTGAGGCTTTGATGGTCTGTCTTAATTTGGAAGCGTTTCCCCAATAGATAAGGGTGCCACAGATCAATGACATGCAGAATAGCTAACATTTCCTTTTCATAGATTGATTTGCCCAGATTTCTTTGAGACATTTTCTTGCTGGTAAAGGCCAAAGGCCGACCCTCTTACATAAGGACAATACCAATTCCTTTCCTTGAAGCATCACATTCCAAGACAAAGGTATTTGTGAAATAAGGAAGGGCTAGGACCGGGGTGGTGCACATGGCCATCTTCAAGGTTTGAAAATATTGAGCCGTAGCTGGATTCCAAGTGAAAGAGTTATTTTTTAAGAGTACAGTGAGAGGTGTTGCAATCTTTCCATAATTCTTAACAAACTTGCGATAATAACCTGTTAAGCCCAGAAATCTACGAAAGATTTCGAGAGTCTTTGGGTGAGGGAAGTCTTGCATAGCTTCAATCTTTTTAGGATCCACCCTGACACCATCCTTGCCAACTAGATGACCCAAGTACTCGACTTATGAGGCTCTAAGAGCACATTCAGATTGTTTCAAGAAAATTTGGTGTTGAGAGAGTAAATGGCGAACTCAATCCACATGGGGAAGATGGTGTGTCCAGGTTTTTCTATAGATGAGGATATCATCAAAGAAAACTAAGACAATATGACGGAAGACATGATTCATGAGGCTTTGGAAGGTGGAGGGGGCATTACACAATCCAAAGGGCATGACCAAAAACTCATAGTGGCCCTCATGAGTTCTAAAGGAAGTCTTGGGAATGTATGCCTCTTTCATACATATCTGATGGTATCCACAATGAAGATCAAGTTTAGTAAAGAATTGGGCACCACTCAATTCATACAAGAGGTCATTAATGTCAGGGATGGGAAATTTTTCTTTGATGGTAAGTTTTTTGAGGGCATGGAAGTCATAACACATTCTCCAAGAACCTTCTTTCTTTAGGACCATGACCATAGGAGAAGAATAGGGGCTCATACTAGGGCAGATAATGCCTGCGTTAAGGAGTTCCTAGACCATTTTCTCAATTTCATTTTTTTGGGAAAAGGGGTGACGATACAGACAGATATTGGGAGGAAGGCTTCCTGGTACAAGGGGAATGGAATGATCATGAACACCATGGGAAGGAGGGAGTCCCTGGGGAGTGGAAAAGACCACTTGATGTTTAGAAAGGATGGTTTGGAGGTCTTGCGGTACTGAGGGTGTCTATGTTTCTTATATGGCATGGAGTTGGGCAATAACACTAGAATGACCTTTTCTGAGCAGCTTTTCCATGTGATGGGAACTAATGATGTCAGGTGAACCGATGGTGATGCCTTGGAACTTATACTATTGGCCCTCCTGGTTGAATTGCATGGTTAATTCCTTAAAATCCATGAGAATGGGACCCAAAGTCTCTAGCCAGTCTGCACCCAACACAATGTCACAACCACACATGTTGATAGAAAAAATATGAGATTTGAGGTGATAGTCACCAATTTGGAGACACACATTTTCGCAATGCCCTCCACATTTCATGGAGCCACCATTGGCAATCATGATTTGAAAATTATTGACGGCATGGATGTAGCAATGAGTTTCTTGGGAAATGCAACGATGAATAAAATTATGGGTGTTTCCACTAGAAACCAAAATGATGACCTTTCTATGCTTGATGTAACCGATGAGCTTGAGGGTTTGGGGAGCAGAGAAGCCAGTGAGATCATTTAGGGAAATGACTGGTTCTACTTCGAGAGGATATGAGGGAGGGGTTATGTCAGTGGTTTCAAGTGACTCGGACACAAGGGGAGTTTCAACATCCTCTTCTGAAACATCCTCTGAGATGGCCATAAAAATCTTTTGTTCCTTACACTTGTGGCCTGGGAAATATTTGTCATTACAATTATAACAAAGGCCTTTGAGTTGGAATTCAACCATTTCATCCCTGGTCAATTTTTCAATCTTCAGTGGAGCAGAGGGAGTAGAAGGATTTATTGGTTTAGTGCGAGGGATAAATGAGTGTTTTCGATTTTGTGAAGATACAACCTGTTGTGCTTCTTTAGATATTTTAGTAGCCTCCACCCAAATATGAGTCTGATCCATGAGGACATGGGCCCAAATCTCATCCTTGAGGCCACTGAAAAAACACTCTCGGAAAAAGGCATCAGACATGCCCTCTGTCCGAAAAGCTAGGTGCTAAAAAAAGCTATAATGTCTTCCATTGTTCCTGATTGTTTCAACTTTTTCAAATGGCCCAAATGGTTGGTGTCCGTGTCAAAGAGTTCATAAACCTCTACCACAAATTGTGTCCAAGAAATATACCCTTGAAGGGAATCTTTTCTCCATTGCCACCATTGCCAACATTCTTGATCTAGATGGAGAACACCATACCAGAGTTTGGACAAGTCATTTGTAATGTCGTATAAAGAGAAATAATGTTCCATTTAGGTTACCCAACCAGTGGGATCTGAGCCATCAAATTTGGTCACATCCACCCACGGAAGGCCTAGGTCACATCAAAAGTGATGGTGCTGAAAGTTAGAGGAATGTTCAGCTTTAGTTTTTGAAGGTGGGTTAGATAAAGGGTTATCTGTAGGGATATGCATCTTGGTGCAAAGAATCTAAACGACATATTCAAGCTGGGTAGTCAGGTATTTTTTTATTTCTTCCATTGAGGATTGCATGGATGTATTAAGGGAGGCAACATTGGCATTGAGTTGTTTCACTTATTGTTGGGTCCCAGTGAAATTAGATTGCAAGGTATTGAAGCAAGCTTCTAGGTCTTGGCTATGGGTATGGGTCATGATGATGAGAAAACCGAAATGGGGTAGGTGGGGTCAAAAATTTTGATGAAAAATGATATGTATGAATGTGATAAGGGTGAAAAGATGAATCCAATGGAATAGGTCTCAAATAATGGTGCAAAATTTTCCATACCTTTTTTTTACACCTGCGTAGTGATACTCCGTCTGAAGAATACTGCAGTCCCAAATGCTTAACCAAGAAAAAATGCATAGTTATTTGGCAACTCGAACACAGTTGTGCAACAAGAGATCTTGTCTGTTTTAATTTGTTAATGTTTTTGTCCCAAGGGTTAGGTATTCAAGGGTTCTACAGACAAGGGTTTTCCCTGTGCTATAGCTCTCTAATATATGTGCGGGGTCCAACAATAGTACTCAGCCCAATATCTTAGGGCACTAACTAAGGAGGATAGAGCGTACCCTTAGCCGTCCTACCCAACTACCCACGTACTAGAGAGTATTTTCCTGAGTGTTGTTCTCGGTGGCACTATAGAAGTCAGGCGGCTGATTGGTTCATCGAAAGAGGGCTTCAGGTGTTGTCTGATGCGCTACCACTCGAAGGGGTACCAAAAGGGGTTACAAGGGTGGCCAATAGATGTGAGCTTAAGTACCACTTCTATTTCCTACGTGTATGAATCCCTCAACCGTGGGTTTATGCGTGTAACGACAGATCTCTGTGGCTTAAAGATTGCATAATACGTCTCTACCCTGAAAAAAAAATTAACCCACACTTTCTGCTAAGTAAGGTGCTTTGATACCACTTTTAATATACCGGATATAAAAAGTATGCAAAACATAAATAAAATGCTAGAAATGGCAGAATAATAACAATAAAACCAGAACAATCACCACAATAACACTGAAATGATATAAGAATAACAACATAAATAACACTTTGATTCTGAGAGCAATGTTCACAAGCCTCTTCGAGGGGGAAACCTCCAGTTGAGAAGAGCTCTATTACAATAATATCCAAGCTAGGGTTCTCATACCCTTGACTCCTATTTATACTAAATATTTCTATCAAAAGAAGCATCTAGAGGAAGATCCTTCTAGAAGTGGAAGCTTCTATTAGGTCTTCTTACATTAGATTTATTCTATTTTATTGAAAGGCCTTATTAATATTTACCTTTATTACATCCAAATATATTGTTCTACCTATGTGCAGGTTAGGAACCCAACAAATTGGTTCTTCAAACAAAGAGCAGGAGAGCCGTGTTTGTGAACTCATATGTTTCTGCATCATATAATGTAGCAGGCAATTATAGTAGCCTATGTCCATCATATCTGTTGTACTAATAGTTGAAGAAGGCGTGTGGTGTGGGAGGGTTTCACACATCAAAAGAACCCACTTTTGAGTGAAAATAAGCAGTCGTGGATTGCATCTCCAATACCAAATGATGTAAATATAAATTTTCAAATATGAAGCTCGAGTGAAGCTCACAATCTAAAGCATCAATGAAAAACCAAACAGGGAGCAAGAAAGAATAGTAAGAGAGAGTGAAAAACCAAATGGGGAGCAAGCAAGAGTAGTAAGAGAAAATGGATAGTAAAGTATTAAGGTAATATGGTTTTGTTTATTATGTTGGTCAAATGATTTTTATATAGAAATATAAATGGATCCATTCAATATGTATATAGTTTAATGGTTGAGAAAGAAACAATGAACTATACATAGAAACAATCAACAATATATAAGTGTAGGAGAAACAATTCAAATGGTAGGGATGTAGGTCTTGCACTCTCCCAACTTAGATTCAAATCTCCAATAAAACTTGGTCCCCTTATAAATGATGAGCTAAAATAATATGATTTTTTTTTGACATCGAAACCTTGTTAAAAAAGCACTATCCTTAATTAGTGGCCACTATTAAATAATGATTTAATATGTTGAATGGCCTTGATATCTACATAACCATCTTAATCCTTAATTACTAGCCACTATAAAATAACGATTTAATATGTTGAATGGCCTTGATATCTACATCACCATGTTAATTTTAAGTTACCTTAGTGTGCATGTATTTGTGTGCAAGCTAACTATATATTTGTTGTTGTTAGCTCAAAGCATGGAAGGGTGAGATTATTTACTTTTTAATGTAATTTTGTAATCATCACACATGAAAAAGCATATCATCTTAGGTAGTGGAATTTCTTAATTCACGATGAAAAATCATATCATGATGGAACAATGTAAAATGAATTTATCTATATATATAAATAATTTGGTTGGATAGTGTGAACCCTCAGAGAACTTGCACTACACTACATGTAGACAAAATGCATTTACACATATAAATACTTTATATACATAAAGTGTGTAGATATATAATTGGAATATGTAAATGTTAATATACATAAAGTGTGTATATATATAATTGGAATATGTAAATGTTAATATGTATATTGTGCTTTTATTTTTTCCAACCCAGTTAAATTATCTAAAATTATTTACATAGAATTTTAAAAAGATATTTGAAGAAATGAAAAATAAAATGAAAAAGATAACAATAAAGGTTTAAGTGATGATTAATTTGATTACAATTTAATTTCAATTTGTGAGTGTTCTTATCTTTACCATTTTGTGGCTTATTGATATAAATCCCACATGCCGTATTAAAACTTAACAATGCCACATATTGGCTTGTTTATATCCGATGAAACACCATGAACATAGTCTAACGTAGAAATCAAAACAAGTTGTTCAATACCTTTGGTAAAATCCTATATGTACTGAAACACCATGAACATAGTCTAACGTAGAAATCAAAACAAGTTGTTCAATACCTTTGGTAAAATCC
>ML778468.1:1145512-1170869 GCA_009831015.1 Picea engelmannii
TTTACCTGAGGTGCTCTCAGCGCTTCCCTCCAGGTACACCTACCCTATTTAATTACAATGAATGGCTGTCTAGTCTGCTATCCAGAACTAGATCTCAGCCGATCTATAATAAATGCCTATCTTATCTACAGCCTGCGCAAAGGAATGGAATTCATGGCTCACCAACCTAAGACATTAAATTACATTGCATTCCAATTCAAAATGAGGCTGTGCCTCCCTTTCAGCCCTGAATGGGTGCGCGCTGACGTGGCTGGCTGGCTACATGGAGAGATGCTCCTGCATCAACTTGACTTGCAACTTTCATGTTGCAATGTCTAATAGCTCCGAAAATGTTCTCAACTCTATGAGTTAGTAATAATTGTAACATTTCAACTGTTAGTATAATTATTTCCATTAAATGACAAATATGCATGCATTCACAAACTCATTCAAGAAATGCATTCAAGTATAACAATCCTAGCATGCATAAGTTCCACTTTACCACTTACCATGCATGAGTGCAACTCTCAATCCATATTTATTCAATGCATCTTTGCATTGATTTTCAGAATGCTTTATATCTAAGTCATGTATCTCACCATTGGTAAATTGGAAAGTCTGGCCAATGCCTTCAATATTTTTCCATACACTTCCTATTTCCCACTCAGTTATTTGGAAATCGTTCTTTTTGACCCGCACACTACACCAAGAATATAATTCTATGGTGTTCATTAGTGTTAGAAAATATTTTGCAGTCCAAATATTATTTATAAGTAAGAATTTCATTGGATATTTATGTGGAACATGACCATTCCATAACCAAACCTTTCCATAACCAACCATGTCATGGTCTCATACATGACTAGCTTTTCTAGCATCCGTTTCTATAATAGGTTCATACCTTTTATTTCTTTTGTTATTAGATTGTAACCAATTAACATGACATTCCACTATGTCAGTGTATGGATTCAAAAGATACAAATAATTTGTAATTATTACAGGCATGCAACCTTTACCATACCTAATGGTATCTTATTCCCATTAATGCATTAAATAATATGATCATGTGATAAAATAAACTCTGGCCTAGGAACTTCTTACCAAAATTTCCTTTAGAAAAAACTCATACTTCAATAGCTACCATTAAATAAATTTAATGCTACTTGGATAGTTGATAACAATAGAGGCTCTCATGCCTCTGTTATAAGCCTTATAATCAACAATTCAACTTTATGTTGCTCCCTTCCATATGATACAATATTATTAGCAACACTTGCAATCATGTGAGAATTCTCTCTTTCCTGGTACAACAACCACCATTAGCATATTTCATATTAAGATATATTCAATCAATAGGCTAATACTAGTCTTATTATGTTATACATGTATATTAATAAATATGAATTCATCAATGCATATTTATATGCATTGAATATTTCCCCGAGAGAATGTTTCCTCTAGGGATATAGGTTTCCATTCACAAACGAAAATATTGCAAGACTAAGAGCTAATGACAATGCATAAGAAAGAGGCTAAGAAACAGTAATATGGAGCCGACATTAGGCTCAAAAGTGCAAGTGGTAAAGATGTAATGTAGTTAGAACTTAACAAAATAATGTGGGAGTCTCGCGATAAATAGATAGAATATAGATTGAGAAGAAAAATGATGTTTGAACGCAATGTCATGGTGGGAATAAAAAAGCCTCCCTATCCTATGAAAACATGTCATCATGGGAGGCGAAAGGAAAAACAAGGTTATATATAGGCCCCGATGAACGGTAGGGTCTAAAACAAACAACACGACACTTATATTCAGTTGGAAAATTTCATGTCAGAAGTGAGTGGGATTGACCCTAAGGAAAATGGATAAATGTCACTGAATATGGAACATGAAAATAAGTAAATTCCCTACCCTATATGCCAATAACGAGAACATTACCTGCCGAAGGTTAAAAAAACAGACCAAAAGGATAAAAAAGAACTTGGTATGATATCCTTCCTGAAATAATTGCACCATTAAACATTGTCTTCACTTCAAAGTCAATGCATTAGGTGTAAAATCACTATAAGGATAAAAATATATAGTTAAGTGGCTAACAAATTTGACTAAAATAGTGAATAATTAAGTTTTTAACATACCATTTTCATTTTCACCCAAAATAATGCATTTTGTTGACAATTATCCCCAAACTTCCAAGGAGGAGTATGGATGCCATAGTCAATGAAATCACACACTATGAGGACCTGGTAGGAGGTCTCTTCCTTCTCTCCAATTTCATCCATTTACTTTCCTTTTTCTCTAAAAAAAATTAGTTTAATCAAATTTTACAAGAGGGTGGACATGTACATTCCCTGCTTTGGCACGGGGTCTATATAAGAAGCCATATACATGCCCTCAATGAAGGGATTCCACGTACATATGCACCTGGAATAACTCTAACCCATGTACAAGCCCGTTTGAAGTGAAAAAAATCAAATTCTAACTCTTTTCTTGATAAAAAATAGCATCATGGCGATTGAATGGAAAGAAAGAGAGCACAAGGAGATTGACAATAAGGCGATAGATGATTTGAAGGCATTGGAATCCATTTAAATATGTAGTCTAACAAAGTTTTTTGAAACAGCAACATGATATATCATAAATAAATTTTGTAGGTCCTCATAAACTATTGGGAACTCAAAAATGATGCACTCATGTTAGATAAGAAACCTCATAAACTAGAGCTTTAAGATATATATTTCATAACTAGACTCTCCCTCTGAGGTGACATAATCAACCTTAGGATTTGAGGTAGTGTAAGAATGACTGTTGAGGAGTACATATCCACCTATTGTTCCCTAGGAAATCAGAAAGTTGGGAGTCAAGTTCTAATTCGTAGTATAAAAAGTATGAGTTTAAAAATCATCTTGTTCACCATTGATATAATTTTAGGATCAATGGCCCTTTATCAAACATCACATCCACAATATGACGCAATGGAGTGCTTGAGTCCAACACTATATGATTAGAGCTCATAATTATTTATGTGGATGAAAAATCAACTAATAGAATGCAACATATTTTTGTTGTGTATTAGGATTCTAACAAAATATTTCCAATGTGCAGATGTTAGACCAAAATGAACATAGGGATACACTCGAAATAGGTGGAGAAGACATGACATAAGAAATCCAATATGGGATGCAGATATATTCCTACAAAATGTCCAAAGAAACCTGGATTGACTTACTCACCAAGTCCCTATGGTGTCGATTGAGGATTTGTCAGAGAAGATGCAATGAAAAGTCATCGGAGTACTATGGGCCTAGGTTCGACTATTCTGGTGTTTGGCCAACACCATTTTGTGATACTATAATACACTCTATTGTATCTATGGGGAATAATATGGGTTACCTAGGGAGATACCCAAGGGGAATACTAATATATAAGTATTGTTATGTATAAAGGCGACTTTTAATAAATAAGGCCTAGCGTGAATGCAGTAAATGTAAGAAGAACCTTATAGAAGCATAACATTCTAGTAATTCCTCTTAAATTTGTTGCATTCAAACTAGGATTTATTTATTAAAACTAGTATCAGATCAATTTCTTCGACCATGAAAAAATATATATTTTTTCTATTTTGCATATTTTTTTAAGAAAATAAAAGAGGGTCACATCAGTCTGGACAATTCTAGTAGTTTTCTATTTATAATTTCTAGAAAATGGTTGTATATTGAAGTTCCTCTTGGAAAAAAAATCAATTTAAAAAAAAATGTTTCAAATGGGTTACGAGAAGTGAAGTTATCAACATTTTAAAATATGCAAATTTTTAGGGTATTTCCATGGAAAACAATGTGAGTTTGCTGATTTTTGTAGCAATTTCTACCAAATGTTTCCCAAAAAAATTATATATCCGAGTTCCTCTTACAAAATTACCCCATTTCAAAAAATAATTTGCTCAAATCGGAGCTCCATAAGTGAAGATATTATTGATTTAAAATCAACAATTTTTAGGGTTTTCACGAGGACAACGAGACTATAGAGATCATAACTTTTGATAGGGTGATCATATTGCTATTAGATGGGTTCCATTGGATAGATCATTTTAAGATATTGTTTTTGGTATATTATATGTAGTGCTTCCAATGACTATCCACTCTAAAATACTCACAAGCATAGAAACATTTCACTAAGATATATGCTGAGATTTTGAGCCCTTCAGGAAGGACATCCAAAATAATTGTCAAAATAATCAAGAGAGCATAGCTAAAATCCAGGAGAAATGTAATTTGGAGACGATCAACATTTACACCAAGACATAATATGATCAAGAGAGATATGCATGTTATAATTTAGAGTTCCCTTGTGATGATTGGTATATGGAGAGTTATAACATGGAAATCATCAACCGGTGTGTCACATAACAAGAAACATATGCTTGGTATTATTGAGAGGTTGAATTTGATTCTTGGTATATGGATAGTTGAGATCAAAGAGTCCATAACAGGTAAAAGATTTATAATTTTAATGGAAATATGTGTCTAGTTGATAAATCCAACGATTCAGAATGCTTCAAATATGAGTCCAAGATCAGGGTGATTTCTCATCCCATTGTTAAATTGAGGGATATCCATATTAGATTGAGCGATTTCCTGGATGATGGAATCATATTTGAAGGAGTCTGAAATGTTGGATTTATAAACTAGATGCAGGTTTCCATCAAAATTATATGGATAGTTTTCATTTATGGGATGACAAAATTTTCATATTCTATTTCACGACTCTACTCCACCTTCTATAGAGAACATCCTAGAGAGAGTACAAGAGACTTCTATGCATACTCTTCTATGGTTTTATTATTCTCCAGTACTTGTGAATGATTTTTTTGTTGGCTCTACATACTTGGATCTACATGACAAGTGTCAATATTAGGAGAATAATTTTCAGTTGGCTATTGAGTTCTAACGTCTTCAACATGATGTTCACATGAGCACTTGGACATGGGATCTAGGTTTACCATGGTGGTTGGAATACTTCAATGTGGTGGCTTACACTCATACATGGTATCGTGGTTTCCACCCTTTTTCAACATTATGGTTCACACTTATCCATTGGAACCTAGTATATGGTTGTACACCCTCATAACATGTGTTGAGGACAACAATTTCATAAGGGGGATGGAATGTAGTGTAGTACAGGGGAATAATATGGGGTAACTAGCAAGGTACCCAGGGGGAATAATAGTAGATAAGTATAGTTATGTATAAATGCCACTTTTAGTAAATCAGTCATGGTGTGAATGCAATAAATGTAAGAGGAACTACTAGAAGGTTCCTCCTCTAGAATGTTATTAGGTGGTTGGTAGCACTATATAAAAGGGGTCAAGTAATGTAATGGAAAAATTATGAAGTATTGTATTTGGAGCATGTAGTTCACTGGGATGTTTCCCCCCTCGAAGAGGAAAGTGAACAGGAGTGGATCCCTTTCATAATAGGATCTATTGTATGGTGTTACCTTACTATAAGGGTTTCTATAAAAATGAAATATATTTTCATATTGTTTTGTGTATCTTGTGTTTTTATTGTATTTGAAAATTTTTGGTACTTAACATACACATGCACAGGTAGGGCCCTAAGCATAGACTTTATGTATTATTTTGTATCGGTCTACAAAGATATACATTTGGGGCTAGAATCTCGATTTTTTAAAATCAAACCACTTTTTTGTAGTTAATGAATATTCAAATATTATATACAATTTTGTTTCTTCGACATTACTTATAAAAATCGTGTGATTCTTTATGTACATGTGTGTGCACTTATGAATTTAAGTATGAGACAAATACCAGTCTAATAAATAGTTAACATAGACATCAAACACAATATATAACTTCTATATATTTTCACATATCTAATGTAATTAAAAGAATGTTCCATAAGACATACCCAAAGGAATCATCGATGAATAGTGGGATACCGAACATGATACTCACCATTCAACTAAGACACCATGAATTTTGAATCTAGGTAAACCTCAATAGATTGGATGCCATGCAAAATGGTGTCTCTGAGAAGGTCAAAAACAATGATATAGTCAGCCACATTGTTGGTTGTTGGCCCAAGACAAGCACCTTCGAAAGCTATCAACTAGCCCATGGTCAGATAAATCACCCAAGTGGCAGAAGAAAGGTTCCAGGTGTGATGGTTGGTACTGTACACAAACCCTATGAATATCAAACACTCCTATAACATTTTCTAACCAAGCAAAACCATGATAATAAAAAATGATAAGAAATGACAATATATTTCAGAACTCCAAACTTGTTAATGATCTGATTGAAAATGAAAAACAATGTATTATAACCATCATTTTCAAATGTAGGTATGGCCTCCACCCAATTCTTAAAGTAGTCAACAACCATGATATTGTAACGATTCCCCCCTAGCTGAAGTTGGGTGGCATGTCATGAAATCTACCCCCCATTACGTGATGGGGCCGACGATGCTAACAAAAAATAAAGGAGAATGATGTGCCCACACTTTCCTAGAAAATTATTGACATGGGTGACACTTCTTGACCACATTGATGCAATATTTTAGTATTTTTAGCCAAAAGTATTCGACGCGCATAATTTTTTGGATTGTTTCCAACCTAGAAAGATGAAAACCACATGTTCCACCATGGAAATCATAAAGTACACTCTCCACCTCCTCATGAGTTCAACAATGGTAGAGGATTGAATTAACTCCTCGACGATAAAAAGTGTCACCAACGATGAGATAATTCTTTTCCTGATGGATAATACATCTCCATTCATCTTGCGAATAATGCAAAGATAACTTCAAATTTTGGATATATACGATGATATCCCCATACCAAGGTTCATTGGAAAAGATAATTTATATATTCTCATGAAGAAACAAGCCCATGGTAACGAATTCCTTATCCTACCTTGGAAACTTCGACATTAGTTCAAAAAAGAATAACAATTGTTTGGACTTGGCAGAAATGAAGTCTAGTTTGAATTCTTGCAATATGACAATGCATTTATTGTATTTTCCCCCAATGATGGATCATGTTAGGATATATGGGAATGGATTTAAATGAACAATTATTGTAGTCTTGCATAATAGGATGTAGTGTTGAAGTCTCTATATAGTGTGCATGGATGAAAAAACTAGTTTCTCAACATGCGAGTAGTTAAGTTTAGGACCCACCAATATGCGACTGAGGTAGTACATTATGTGCTCCTAGAGAACATAACATTCTTAAACCAAAACCACATTGATGGTATATTCGACTATTGTAAGATACAACAATAAATATTTTTTGTAGTCTAAGGGACTGATCAAGGGGGTATAGAAAAGATCCTTTTTGAACGCATTGAAAAGCCATTGTGAAAACACATCCTAGATAAAAGGGACCCCCTTTTTCAACAGGCACATGAATCCCTTGGTGATTTTATCATAGTTAGCGATAAAACAATGAACAAATTGGATTTTCCTTGAAAAATTTGAAGTTATCAAATATTTTGTGGGGGAGGAAACTGAACTATCACCTCAACCTTTAATGGATTGACCATGATCCCCTTCTTGGAAAAAATAAATCCCAAAATATGCCCTAAGATGACAGATAAGATGCACTTATTAGGATTCAAGTGAGCACAATATTGGAATCTCTCAAACAAAAGCCAAAGGTTATTAGGATGATATTCTCTCTTGCAAGAGTGAGAAGTGAGATCATCAAGATAAGCCTCAACAACATTCTTGAGATCATCAAAAGAAAAAGAAATAACCCGCTGGAATGTAGCTCCAAAATTTTCAAGTCCAAAAGGAATATTTTGATATACAAATGTACCCTATGGACATATAAATATAATCTTGTGTCGATCCTTAGGTCGTATTTGGATTAGGTTATAGCCAGAGAATCCATCAATAAAAGAAAGGATCTCACATTCTGCACACTCATAGATAATATTATCAATAAATTGTGTGGCAAATTGGTCCTTTGGACAAGCCTTATTAAGATCTCAAAAATCCATGAAAACGTGAATGGTTCCCTACTTTTTATCCATCAGAATGGGATTTGACACCCATTTTGTTAGCATAACCAAATACATAAAACCACCCTTAACCATTTTTTCTACCTCTGGCTTGATTCTTGTCTCGTTTCTAGGGTTAATTGGTCATAGATTTTGTCAAATGGGTTTCACATTTTCATACATTGTTATCTCATGTATGATGATTCAGGGGTCTATGCCTACAATTTATTCATATGACCAGGAAAATACATCAGATAACTCCTTAAAAATTACAGTGTATGTGAATATTTACTCCAAAGAGAAGTCCATGCCAATAAACACGTTTTCCATGCACTCGAGGTTCAAGAGATGTTGATCATAGTTGTTTCGAAAATGTTTTCGAGGTTTCCCTCAATGTAAACATCATATGTAGCTAAGGGATTCACATGACGTTCATCATATCATGTAAAATTCAATCGAAACTAACCCATATCAACCCTACTAAGTTCTGGGAGGAAGAAATACCTATGGTGTAATTCCTCCCAATGTCATTTGGGTTCTGTCATTTCCTAAAGGATGGCCTCATTGTTGTGTATGTGTTATATTCTTTGCATGTGTGTGTGCGTGCGCGTCAGGTTCGACAACTGCGTCTAACGATCCCTCTAGTAGTGATCCTTGTGTCATGTGCGCTAGGCACTTTCGTAGGGGGGTCCTAGGGGGGGGAAGTTATGCCCCCCCCCCCTGGTTACACGTAGCATTCGGGGCAATGCCCCAAAATTTTTTTTTTGGGCGGTTTTTGCTATTTTTAGCGGATTTTGCTATTTTTAGCAGTTTACTAAATTAATCCTGAATTAAGGGATTAGGGTTTGGGTATCTATAGAAAAAATAAAAAAATTGTATATATTGTATGGTGAATGGTGAAATTCGATAATGAATATAAGAAAGTTTTTCCCGGTTGAGGGTTTCCGGTATAAAATCTCTATGTACTTTGTGTATGAGTCATTGATTAAAATATGTTTTTCTTAAGAATCTATAATATCAAGCATTGCATCACCTAAAATATCCTTATATCTAAGGAATAATAATTATTATTTCTAGGCTGTTACAACATCCATAATCATAACTTTATATAGAAGAAGACCTAAATTCTTTGCAATCTCAAAATTATCCCTTCCGCAGTACAATTTTTGCCAAAATAACTCATTCCCTAATTTAAATTATATTAGGCCACGACACTAATACTAAAACCTTCGGTCTACCTGATTCAAATATGAATGTTAATTGAGTAAAAATTCCATATCTAGTTTTGGAAAAAAAATTCAAATAGATCGAACAACTAAAGAGAAAAGTTCAAAACAATCTTGATAATTTTATTTTTTTATAACCTAATTGGGAAGGCCCATAGACTGTAAGGGTTGAAACACTTTTATTTGATACCATGTGTAATGGCCCATTTTATTAAATAATTATACAAGTAATTTTTTATCTATGTGATAGTGTGATCTACCAAAGGAAATACAAAATAACCATAAAATAGTCAAAATAACCATTAAATTATCATTGAAATTATTATTGAGATAAGCAATGAGAGGCAAGGAACTTACATGTGATGAAGAAACCACCTCATATGTAACCCTCTGAGTTGACGAATGCAACTATACCTTGATTATTGACCTATAAACTCAACAAAATGTGGGGGACTACTCTCCACCCAACCGTAGACCTTGCTAATTTAATCCTTAGCAACCGGTTGCCTCAAGCCCTCAATCTACTACCATGCCAACTAATCCTTCCCCTTTCCCTCTATATATCTTCAACCAAAGAGAGATCCCCCCGTTTTCTCTTTCCTTCCCTCCTTATATAGAATCCTATAAATCAATCCATAGAATCCACATTAATTGTTTATTATATCTTTAGGGTTTCTCATAGATTGTTGTTACTTATTTTACCATTATCCCAATTATTTATTTTTAAATACTTTTTATACTTCATTATTATTATTCATTTATGTATTTGTTCATTTAATACCAATATCGCAATGATTTCCTTGGATGATTATTATTTTTATTTAATAATAATACTAAAATTATTATTTTTAGGACAATGCTTATATACTTTATTAATATTATTATTATTTAATTAATATTAATAATAATAATAACGCAGGGCATGAAATTTTGTGAATCTCTGGTGCACTTGACCTCCCAGTCTGGATCGTTACCAAAGAGGAGCCGGAATGGCTCTCAGGGTTTGCGAACCTTCAATATCTGTGATGGTCCTTCCCCAAAAAAAATCGTGTACGTGATCACGAGAAAAAAACCAATGCTTAGCTAAAAATCACTATTCGGCGCTCCGAGACTTCAAAGCTCTGGAGGGTTCACTCAAACATAACACCAATTTTCTCGTAGTCTCTACTAGCCACATTAAGTCATAACATGGATTGACCGGTGGTTGTGGGTTTTACCTTGTTCTTCCATTTTTCTAACTTTAATCGCTGGACTTAATTAACCTGATATCAGATGGATGGTGGGAATTATTTTCTCTCAAGGATCTATGACTTGTGTTAGATCCAATAATCCCAGATCGATGGTCCGCAAGGATGCGATACTTCTCACCTCCAAAAAAGAACTCAAAAAATATGAATGGATGAATCCCCGAAGTCTAAATGACTCAGAGATCATAGTGTTCACTCTTGATCGTCAGATCTATGGATGGTGCTAGTTTGGCATGACCAATGGCCTGCAATGATTCAGGACCCAAAACAATCGACCACAATTTTTTGATCGTTACCAAAGGATTTCCAATAATCCCTAACCTTCACCTTGGAACTCTTTGATTCTATTTATTCCTAGCTTTTTTACTTCTATGAAGTGATCTTCGGTGCACACTTGCACTCCACTCCCGAGTTTTGAATTTTAGAAAGTCTGGCTTGCGCACTCCTTGCGCTAACTCTCCCCATATTTGACTCTTTGAAATTTTATCCTCCTGACACCTTGCGTGGGATTTTTGAGCACTCTATATGTTTTGAATTACATAGGATAAACAATTGAAACTTAACAAATTTCACAAGTTCACACACAGAACAACCATATGAAAAAATGCAGAAAACACAGTTTCTATCAAGTTTGAGGGAAACCAAACAAGCTTACAGTCTCTTCTCCTTTGGGACTTGAGAGAATTTATCTTCTCTCCTAAAAAGTTAACTTACAACATAGATTACAATGTTTGTTTATCTATTCATGGATTCTCGAGCCTTGTTCTATATATAATTATGATCCTTTTACATCTCATTAAATGTATTCCTATCACTAAGTCTATCATAACACATGTACATTTATGAATTCATATCTGGGTAGATACTCAAAGGTTTGTGCCTTATATAGCCATTAAAGACAATTACAACCTTCTTGACATATATACTATATTTCTAATCTCTTGTGCTTAGGAGATATTTCATTAAAACATGATTCAAAATAAATTCCTCCCCTTCCTCGAAATTCAGAACGACTTTTTGCATGTTCAGTGGATATGCTAAGTGAGTCCATGTTGTCTTATCAATTTTCTTTGATGATGCTCTTGCATTAGACCCCCCTGGAAAAAATATTCATGGGATCATGTCCATGAGCTCCTCAATTATTTTTCCATGTTTCTAAATTTTTTCTTCAGTCAACCATCTTGCATCTTCTATTGGACGATCCTTCCATTTGACCAAGTATTCATGATATAATCCCCCCCTAGTCCTTTCAACAATCCTCTAATCCAAAATATTTTCTATCTATAGATTTCCTACTATGGGAATTTGTTCCATCCAATGGACCTCTTATCGATCATCTTCTTATTCTTTTCCATCCCTTCTAGAAGCATATAATTCTGCTACATTAAATATTGGTGAAATGCTAATGTTCTCTTGCAGATCAATCTCATAAGCGTTTGCAGAGAATTTTTTGATAATTTTACAAGGCCTTATCTTTTTCAACTTTAATTTGTTATATTCCCCTCATGGGAATATTTCCTTCCTTAGATGTGCTAGAATTTAATCTCCAAACTTGAAACTTACTTCTCTCCTTTTCCAGTCTGCTCTCTCTTTGTATTTTTGGTTGTTTCTACGTAGTTTTCCATTGATTTGTTCATGCAATTTATGCATCTCTGTAGCAAAGTCTTCTTTTCCCGTGCTTCAAAATTCATCTTGTCCCAAGTCTCTTAACTCAAAAATTCCCCTTGGGTGTATTACATATATTATATGGAATGGTCTCTTAGAAACACTCTTGTTTGGTGAAATCATTATATGCAAATTCCTCCTCATGAAAAACTTGATCCCATTGACACTTATGTTCAACCAACAAACTTCTTAAAAAATTTCCAAAGATTATATTCACTACTTCAGTATGTCCATCTGTCGGAGGATGATATTTTGAACTAAAGGACAAATTAGTCCCCATCTTATTCCATATATTTCTCCAAAAATTTCCAACAAATTATGCGCCTCTATTTGAGATTATGATCCTAGGTAATCCATGCAATCTCACAATCTCCTTGAAAAATAAATTTTCTACATGGGTGGAGTCACTTGTCTTGTGACACGGTATAAAATGTGTCATCTTTGAAAACCTTTCAACTACCACACAAATTGTATCATTTCATTTTTGTGTTCTTGGTAATCCCAAAAAAAAATCCATACTTATAACATCCCATGGCCAGTTTGGAATAGGAAATGGTTTATACAGTCCTATATTTTTTTTCTTCCCTTTAGTATATTGACAAATTCTTCATTTGTTCACAAACTTCTTCATGTCAGATCTCATTCTTGGCCAATAGTAAGAAGAAATCAGCTGAGCATATGTCTTGTCATGGCCAAAATGTTCATCTAATCCTCCACTATGCTTCTCCTTCAGTAAATTATCCCTCATTGCACATTTTGGAATACAAAATTGACTCCCTTTGAAGAACAATACTTATTGGATTAGGTACATCCATGGAATTCTATCCCCCATCAAAGTATTTTCACAAGCCTCATAAGCCTCCTTGAAATCTGGGTATTCCTGGTACATTCCCTTGAGATGTTCGAACCCTGAATAATCCACTTGAAAATCCTAAAAGATCAAACATCTCCTACTCAAAGCATCTGCAACATTGTTATGACTCCCACTGATAAGGTTAATTACAAAAGTAAAATTATGCATGAATTCTACCCATTTTGCATGTTTCTAATTCAACTTATCATGTACGCTTATAAACTACAAAGCATAACTGTCAGTATATAGGATAAACTCTTTTGGCATAAGATTATGCCTCCACTTTTCAAAGATTGAAGTATAGCATAAAATTCATTATCATAATTTGAATACGTCTTCTTAGCATCATTAAACTTCTCATTGAAATAAGAAATAGGCTTATCATCCTGACTTAAAACTACACCAATGGCCATTCCACTTGCATCACACTTGACTTGAAAAGTCTTCCTGAAGTTTGGAAAAATTAAGATGGGTTGTTCTATTACATTCTCCTTTAACAATTTAAATCCCTTCTCATCTTCTTTTGTCCAATCAAAGGAGCCATGCTATTTCTTTATAGTATCCACTATGGGTGCCCAAATACTACTTAAATTTTTTATGAACTTTATGTAAAAGCTTGCTAACCCCTGAAAACTTCTTACCTAAAAAACACTTCTCAGAGAATGACACTCCTTTAGATCTCTCACTTTATCTGGATCCATATTCAATCCATTTCAATAAATCACAAACCCCAAATACACAAGTTTTGTCTTCATAAAAGTGCATTTCCTCAAATTTATCAACAACTTCTCTTCCTGCAATCTCCTCAATGTAACATACCGCTTTGGCACACTTACAAAACTTATTCTTTGAGGACACTTGCTCGCAAGTGATCTGGATTTTTATGATGATAAAACTTTTTCCCTTCATTATGATGCGTTAAGTTAGATGACAGGATGTTTTTACTACTTTGATGTAGACAGGTGCTGCTGACTCAGTTTCATTGAGTGTGCAGGGTTTCAGACCTTGAGGATGTAGAGGCATCTGTGGAACTCCCTTGGACTCCAGATTCAGTTAAGGAGTGGGCTAATTGGGTTGTTTCATTTACGGTGATATTGCTTTGTTTTGACGATATGTTATTGATTTTATGATATGTTGTTGACATGATCTGACATGATGGTTGATGATGCAGGCTGACGATAGCTTGCCGACCAGACTCACATATGGATTAAAGGGGCCACACATGATTTCCAGAGAGGTTGAGGAAGAGGGGTGGACAACAGCCCTGCCACAGCCTACTAGCACTCCCGCCATGGCTCAAACTGTAGGTTAACGATTACCTAGTTCGAGAGGATCCACGACGCCATGAGGGAAGATTGCGATAGTCGCTCACGATGATTCTAAGGGGCGTGCAATAAGGTGGGGTCCTTACTCCTTAGAGCCCTTAGTCTCCCACAAGTTCACCTGGCGGAGTGTTGACTCCAGGGGTTATAGATGTCTACCAATTCGTCAAGTTGGCGAGTGGCACCCTTGGAGCACATGGTGCATCCTGAAGGGCATGTCGCGCAAAAGAAACACAAGTTGGTGAGTGGCACCCTTGGAGCACGTGGTGCATCTTGAAGGGCACGTCGTGCAACAAAAGCAAACAAGGCGAGTGGCACCCTTGGAGCACGTAGTGTGTCCTGAAGGGCACGTCGCATTGGTGATGATGATGAGATGACCTAGATGACCCTAAGACCTTAACGCCTGATAAATTCTTACAAATTCCTCCCCTAATTAATTGTCGCCCAATTCAAATCTAAACCTAAATTTAAAACATCTCTAAGATAAAATTTTGACATGCCCTAAGAAAATATCCTACAAAAATAAACATAAGGGCGTAAAATAAAACACTCCTAGGTGTTAGTTAAAGTCTTCTTAAAATTAAAGGGGGTAAGGTGAAGAAAGGGGATAAATTAATTAAAATACGTGGTGTTGATGGTAAAAAAAAAACAAAAAAACAAAAAAAACAAAAAACATGTGAGAGTATAAAAGTAATGAATTTAAAAATATAGAAAGGATTAATAAGCGCATTTATCTCTTGGGTTTAAAAGATAAAAAAGAGAGAAATAAATAATAGAAATAAGGAAACTTGTAATAAAGGAAACTTAATAATGGAAAGTAGGGGACATAGGGTAAAAAGAAAAAAGGAATCAACAATTAAGGAGTTACTAAAATGAACTAAATCTTGGCAGCTTCATTTTAGGAAAGTTATTAAAAGCATGAGAGGGGATCTAGGAACCCTAGGAGTAATTTTAGGAGCGATTAAAGGGGGGGTGAGGGAATTGAGTCTTTTAGTTATTAAAATGAAATAAATTTTTGGAGAATTGTGGGGATGAGTGACACTTGGACGGAAGAAAATTTTTAGAGGTTGGTCGTAAAGAATTAAATTAATAATGATTTAGGAAAGTAGGTGGGTCTCAAATTTCTATAAAAGAAGGGGAAAAGAAGGAAGGAAGGGGGAACGGTTAGCGTAACGTTACACTACCGGATTGTGGCTCGACGGATTTCTTGTGAGGAGTTGGGAATTTCTCAGCTGTGTTGGAGTGGTAGCTCAGCCTTGGAGGCGAGCTGAGAAGCTAGTCTTATCTCTGGATCTTGTGTGGCCCCTTTGCGGCTTGGGGGGCTAAGGGGGAAGCAGAGTACCCCTAGCGATTGGCTGGGAGGTACCAGTGAGCTTCCTACGGTTGGAGAGCAGGAGAGGGATGGAGCACGGGACTTGGCACGGAGCGCAGGACGTCTTCCGACACGGGCGCAAGGCAACGGTATAATTTTAACTGGTGAAGTAGAAAGCATTTTTATATTCGGCAATTTTAATGTTATTGATGATGTATATTCCTTTTCATTCATCGCTCTGGACTGTATAAAATATTTTATGCTGTAATTCTTGACTGTATAAAATCATCCTGCTGTAATTCTGGACAGTGAAATTTAATTGATGGTGCGGGACTGTGTAATTTTTAATATTTGTTGTGATGGAAATTTTGACCGTGGGTTGTTTTTGGGGGCGATCAATTCTATGGGCGTTTTCTTTATTGCTGTGGGCCTTTCGTGGTGGGCATTTCGTCTAAAAAAAATAAATTCAGTCATGTATTTTAAGTTTACTGTCATTAATTGGCTTAAGCTACTGTCATTTTGTTGGCATCTCCTGGCAATTTGTTTACCTTCTGGCAGTCCTTTTAGCCTGGCAGTTTTTTTTTTTTTAATCTTGGCAATTCGTTTTAGTTTCTGGCAATGAATTTTTGTGGGGCATTGAATGATGTGCATCGTCTGCGTTTACCATCATTTCTTGTTTTATGAATATGTCCATTTGAGTTTTGGACTTCATATTGTTGGGATTCGGTTCACCTCTATCAATAATGAGTTAAGCTGGGAACCGGTACAGTACTGGCATTTTAGCCAAAGAAATTTGAACTATTATATTCTTACCATATTCATTAAAATCCGACTGGTACATCATGGGTGTTTTGGATAATGAATTTCGAGCTGATTGATTCGGGCAACATCTGGCCAAATCGCGAACTGGTACGAACTTGGGAAGTCCAGAATTCGATTATGCACTCTGATTTTCGTTGGGAATTTTGGCATTCCTGGAGTTTGACTCGGCCTTTCTGCTTTCTGGTTTCCTTAGAACCTCTGCATGTCCCTTGGAGTTGCCTCTGCGTTGTTTTTGGACTGAGGGACACGATTTCCTCACGGATTGCCTCCGCTGGTGGTTGTTTGGATTGTGTTTTCTTTACCGAGTTGCCTTTGCGATTACTTGAAAGAGGATTGTGAATTTTTGAGGAATACCTCTGCATTTTATGAGATAACTGTGATTTTCATTGAGGAATTTCTCTGCGATTGATTTTATTTTCTCTACGCATTTTCTCCTGGGGTCTATCCTTCCTGACGATTCGACCAACTCTGGCAGCTGACCGTTTCTCTCTGCTATGTAGCAACGTTCCTGTAGGAGACCGAATCCCTTTGCATCTGCGCCCAATACCCACATAATTGTTGTTTCCTCATTTCCATTTATTGATAATAACTGACAATCTCGCAATCTGTTGATATATGCGTACGTTTTGGTTCCTCGTCTTCTATTCAATAACAGAACCCTAGGTGGATTCTTCAATGCGCATGAAAGGTATTCACTAGTTGACTATATAGTTGTGTGCGTTGGCTTAAAAGTAGAGGGTTCGGTCATTTACCAACCATGGTTCAGAGCTCATTATGACTAAAGGATTTAGTAGGTTAAACCTATAACACTGGAATTCTCCTTACCATCCGATTTTAAGGGTTTTCCCTCGAATTTAGTTATCACGGTAGAACATCGTGTTTTTATTACCATCTTTTGTAACAAGAAGCCTTCTCTCTTTTGACTTTTATTTTTATTGTTATTTTAATTATTTTCGTCCTTAACATTGCTATTTGGTCATTCTCGAATATTCTTAAAAGGTGTCCTTTAAATCTGGTTAGTTTGTATATTGTCATTTTAATATGAGGTTATATTGTAATTTCCAAATAAGATGTTACCTTAATTATGATGTTATTTTTAAATGTGAAGTTATAGTGTTACCTCCAATTATGATGTGACTTGTAATTACGATGTTATTTTATTTGCATTACATGGGTTCTTTATGAATTTCCTGTTTATAGTATGATGGAAGGTAGCATAGTTTTGTTAGATGCGATCCTAATATAAAGACAATTACGTGGGAGTTTGTCCAAGTTAGGAATTGTAGTGGTTAGGCATTAATAGGTTATTCATTGGTTATGCATTGTTATTTGTTAATTGTTTCTCTTTTCATTAATTTGTTATTCCTTAATAATAAATTGTTATTCTCTAAATGGTTATTCATTAAGTTCTTTAATCTATTCTAAGAGTAAATACATGGTTAGTATGGTCAAGATTTTGGTAGCTCCATTGTTAAAATGACAACAAAGGTCAGGTCATTAWTATTTGAATTAAATGATTGGTGATATAGAAGGCGATGACCTGGTTGTKATATRGCRACRTTAGGGTAATATCTTTAGGMAAAGGAGAAGGTCATGGCATACATATTTATCGTCGAATGATTGTTGATGGACCTCGGTCTTCTGCTCTTGTAGAAATGTAATGATACAGTTTTATTTTTAAGGATATCATAAATGGTGTTAGTAATGTGTAAAGGTATTGTTTAGGAAATGTTGTACAGTAACACGTAAGGGATGTCTTGAACAATGGTTATAAATCTTGTAATTGTGATATATTGTTTGAAATTGTAATTGTATTGTTCATGCCATATCAATAAATTGCAATGTTATAGTTGATATCATTGAAATTGTGATCATTGTCTGTTTTAAAATATTATTGTAATTAGGCATGTGATGGTATGGATTATCTTGTGGCAATGGTAGTGTAAGCTTTTGTTATTGATGAAACATATATGGTGGAATGTCTTGGATTTACGCGCAATAAATTACTAGGAGTTAGTAATTGAGGGTTGATGCCCTTTTAATTAAATGTTGAACTTGGGTGTTCGTTGTCGGAGTCCTTCTTGTCGTGCGCCTTCCGCAAGGGACGTGTCATCCTTATCGGTTATGTTGTACTTGGTAGTATTCAGTTGGTTTCTTGGTCGGTTGTGTCGGGCGAGATATAGACACATCATGTAGTTTAATATATATGTCTGTGTGTGTGATTTTATGTGTAAGGAATCCAGTGTCGTATCAAGAGTCTCTAGCCCTTTAATGGCAGGGTTTCCACTCTTGCGACACACCTGACTGATATTACTAGTTTCTTCCTGAGCAGTCGGCCAGGAGCCTGTCTAATCTTCTTTCGAGAAGACATAAGAATAAAAGCCCTGCTTTTCTGTGCAGAAATAGTAAACTCTACTGTTGGATTCTTCCTTCTGTGACTGTACTGTACTTAACACCTGGTGTCGTTCTCTGCTTACAGCTGCTAGTTGTACGCCTTATGTCTAGGGGCGTTTATTGCTTGTTGTCACTGTGTTATGTCGGGATCGTCTTGTTGTGTTCGTCTTGCTTGTGTCTTGTTCTAGGTCGGGTTACTAGTTTCTGCCTGAGTAGTCGGCCAGGAGCCTATCTAATCTTATTTCGAGAAGACATAAGACTAAACGCCCTGCTTTCCTATGCAGAAATAGTAACCCTAACACCTTGGATTCTTCCCTCTGTGTTCTTACTGTGCACCCCCAGTATGTCTTAATGTTTGTGCTGTGCGCCTCATGCCTATGGTCGCACATTGTTTCCGTTACTCATTGTGTGCCTCCAGTCTTCTTGTGCTGAACCTCGTGGTTGTGTCTTGTTGGTTAGTGGCGACGTAGAGTCAAGTGTGTTGTTACTTCTACCCGCGCGCACACACCTTAAACAAAAAAAAAATAAAAAAATTCACCTGTTCTCTGAGTTGTTGTCGTAACGAGGAGGTCGTTACATATGGTATCAGAGCTAGTTCAACCCGCGACTTGGGATTCACTACGACTTCCGTTGACATGATTATATTTGATTATTCTGTTGCTGATTGAGATGATTGTGTGTGTGCAGGTAATCATGGTTAGAGGACGCCGCAGAGGCAGACGACGGGGTACTAGGGGAGGAGGCATGACGCCTCAGGCAACATCCATGCCTGAGGGGTCTAACCCCCAGGGAGGCGAGCAGGTTCTCGGACAGGAGCAGATCGCAGTTGCTGATGTCGTGGGGATGATGAGATCTTTTCAGCGCATGTCCGATGCACTGATCAGTCGATTGGACAGAGACGAGGCCAGGGCGCCGACACCTGCTGAGGTTCCGTCGCGCGCACCAGCTGTTACAGGTAGAATTCACCGTGAGCTCGAGAAGGTGAAATTTCCCAAGTTCTTTGGTGCCCCGGATGGTGCAGCCGCCGAGGCATGGTTGGAGAATATGGTGATGTGCTTCTCACTTCGCGATTATACCTCCAACATGAAGGACTGCATGGCGGTATTTCAACTGAAGGGGAGCGCTCTTCTATGGTGGAAGACGCTCCTACCACAACTGAACATGGTCGTTGAAGATGTGTCATGGGAACTGTTCGAGGAATGGTTCCGAGAGAGGTATCTTTCTGAGGAATTCATTGAGCGTCGGCTCAATGAGTTCAACGCCTTACGACAGGGAGGTCGTATAGTGCCCGAGTACGAGGCACGTTTTATGGAGCTGCTTTGGTATGCTCTGCACCTGAACACTGAGAAGCTCAAGGTCAACAGGTTCGTGTTTGGCCTTAACGGTAGCCTGCGTGCAAAGGTTAGGATTCTGATGGCTCAAACCTTGCACGACGTTGTCCAAAAGGCCCTCGTAGTAGAGGAGGAGCTTATTAGCGGGGGTCAAACCAGGACTCCAGCGAGACCTGCAGTGTAGGGTTCATCTGGTATGTCGCAGCAGCAGACACCAGTGAGACATACGCTGGGGTATCGTGGCTTCCGGAGGGGATCCACGTTCACCACACCTCGACGACCGCCGCCTCAGCAGCGGACACCCTATCGAGGACCACAGCACCAGCAACAACGTCACCCGCAGCAGCAACCGTTTAGGCCTGTTCAGCAGAACAGACCGGGTTTCCAGGCCAGTGGGCCGTCATCCTCTACTTCGGGTACCAGGACTACTGGGCCGAAGAAGGGGTGTTGGACGTGTGGGGAGCCACACTACCAGTGCAATTTTCCTGTGGAGAGGACCAGAGCGTTCGGATCAGCCGGACCCACTACAATGGGAGATATGGGCAAGGCCCATCGGATTCACACAGCGGTGAATAACCACCAGGCAGAGCACTAGTCGACAGTGCTTGAGACGACAGGTACTGTCACTGACTAGACCCTTAGTATTTTGATAGACCCAGGTGCTACTGAGAGTTTCATCTCTGGTGCAGCACTAAAAAGGATTAAGGTAAAGGAAGTCGAATAGGATGAGTTTAGCTTCATAGAGATGGCTTCAGGAGCCAAACAGAAAGTTGGAGGAAAGGTTACGGGTTGTGCCCTTAACCTGGGAGAGTTTGTCACGAGGGTCAACTTGTACGTCACGATCTTAGGATCTTATGACATCGTGATCGGTATGGATCGGTTGGAATCGCATGAGGCAATACTCAACTGTAAGACGAAACGATTGAGCTTGATCGATGATGAAGGACAGAGACGGGTGATTGTAGGACGGAACAAGGGAGTATCCATGAGGTTCGTCTCTTCCTTACAGTTACGAAAGAGTATGCGCAAGGGGTGCAATCTTTACGTGATCCTTGTGCTAAACGAAAAGGGAGCAACAAAAGGTCTAGAACACCTTCCAGTAGTGAGGGAGTTTGCGGACGTGTTCCCAGAGGAGTTGCCTGGGATGCCGCCAGAAAGAGAATTGGAGTTTACTATAGACCTGAAACCGGGGACCGAACCAATAGCAAGAACTCCTTATTGGATGTCGACCCCGGAGTTGCAAGATTTGAAAATGAAACTGAAGGAGTTGTTGGACCTGGGATTGATACGCCCTAGTGTGTCTCCATGGGGTGCACCGGTTATTTTCATTCGAAAGAAGGATGGATCATGGAGGCTTTGTGTTGACTACCGTCAAATGAACAAGGCTACAATCAAGAATCAATATCCCTTACCAAGAATTGACGATCTATTAGATCAAATGAAGGGTGCGACGGTGTTCTCCAAGATCGATTTGCGATCAGGGTATCACCAGTTATGGATCAAGGAGGATGACGTCCCTAAGACCTCTTTTAAGACGAGATTTGGACATTATGAGTTTACTGTTTTACCTTTTGGACTAACAAACGTCCCAGGGGTATTCATGAGTTTGATGAACGAGGTGTTCCGCGAGTACTTGGACAAGTTCGTCCAAGTATTCATTGACGATATTCTGATCTACTCTCAGACAATGGAGGAGCATGACGAGCACTTTCACTTGGTACTACAATGTTTACGAGAACACAAATTATATGGGAAGCTATCCAAATGGTCTTTTTATCAATCAAGGATTCACTACTTAGGTCATGTCATCTCCGGCGAAGGTATCGTCGTGGATCCAGCCAAGGTTGAGGCTATTATGGAATGTCCTGCGTCGACTAACATCACATAAGTGCGTATCTTTATGGGTTTAGCAGGATACTATCGATGGTTTGTAGAGGGATTTTCGAAGATAAAAAATCCGATTAAGGAATTACAGAAGAAAAACAAGAAGTTTGATTGGACCGAGAAATGTGAGGAATCATTTCAAAGGCTTAAAGAGTTGTTGACGACAACGCCGATACTAAAAGTCCCTGACATTGACGCAGACTTTTTGGTGTGCACTGACGCATCCAAAGAAGGTTTAGGCGGAGTCTTGATGCAGGACGAACGAGTGATTGCTTACATTTCAAAGAAACTAAGAAGGCATGAAGAAAACTACATGACGCACGATTTGGAGTTATTAGCCATCGTTTATGCCTTGAAGGTTTGGAGACACTACCTTGTTGGACGAAAATTTGAATTAAAGATTGATCATTGTGGACTACAACACATTTTTACGCAAAGCGACCTGAACACGCGAAAACGGAATTGGTCGGAATGGCTTAGCGAGTACGACTTCGAGATTACTTACATAAAGGGAACAATGAACCGAGTGGCAGATGCTTTGAGTCGGAGGCCACGCATCTTTTCAGTGTTACCTCTTCAAACGAATCTACGTGAGAAGATTCTCACTTTACAGTGTGACGATGACTGGTACAAAGAAGTGGAGGATTTTATCGGACAAAACACTATGATGGTACCACGATATGAGGGATTTACTTTTGACAGCGATGGGTTAATGAGGTTTAGAGGTCGGATTTACGTACCGCCAAATGACGAGTTGAGGATGTTGATCCTAAACGAGGCTCATAGAGCAGTTTGCATGGCTCACCCAGGAGTCACGAAGATGAGGGAAGACCTTAAACCCTTGTTCTTCTGGAAAGGAATGAAGGCCGACATAGTCAACTTTGTGGCTAGATGTCTCGAGTGTCAGCAGGTAAAGGCTGAACATAGACACCTGACAGGATTACTTCAACCACATGCCATTCCAGAATCAAAATGGGAAGTCATTTCGATGGATTTTATTGTTGGATTGCCACTGACGGCAAGGAGAGACGACTCAATTTTTGTAGTAGTAGACACTCTGACGAAGAGTGCTCACTTTATTCCTATGTGTATGATGTATCAGGCACCAGACATAGCGAGAGTTTTCATCAGTGAGATTGTGAGGCTGCATGGTGTGCCTCAAAAGATTATATCCGATTGAGGATTGGTGTTTACCGGACGATTTTGGACGAGTTTCCAAGAGGCCTTGGGAACCCAATTTAATTTTAGTACTGCGTATCACCCAGAGACTGAGGGACATACAGAACATACAAACCAAACTTTGGAAGACATGTTGCGCATGTACGTGATGGACCAACAAAAGTGTTGGGAGGAATTCTTGCCACTAATAGAGTTCGCTTACAACAACAGTTACCAGAGCACCATTAAGATGGGACCTTTTGAGTTTCTTTATGGGCGACCATGTCGGATGCCCTTGAGTTGGGATCGGCTTGAGGATAGGGTCTTGGTGGGACCAGAAGCGATCCAAGAAATGGAAGAGAAAATGAAAACCATAAGACAAAGGATAAAAGAAGCGCAGGATCTACAAAAGAGTTATGTCGACGTGCACCGAGTCGACCGTAGTTACGAGGTCGGCGACCGAGTTTTCTTGTGGGTTAAACCGCATAAGAGTTCGATCAAGTTTGGAAAGGGAGCTAAAATCTCTCCTAGGTTCGTGGGACCTTTCGAGATTGTGGAGAGAAAGGGGCCCGTGGCCTATCGACTAGCCTTGCCTGATTCTTTGAGGCGTATGCACGATGCTTTTCATGTATCTGTTTTGAGACATTATATTAGTGATCTGACACACGTGATGGACATGAGTTCTTTGCAGGTATCGGACGAGGGAGAGCTCACGGCTGAGCCAGTCTGCATTTTAGATCATCCCGTTTGACAGTTACGGCGTCGAACGATAGAACAGGTCAAGGTCCAGTGGGACAGTTATAGTCCGCACTCGACGACCTGGGAGGATGCATATGATATGCGCTAGCAGTTTCCATTTTTATTTGATAGATAGACTTATGATACTGTGGTACTTATGATATTGTGGTACATTTATTTCAGCATTTATACTGAGAAACTTCGGGACGAAGTTTAGACCAAGAGGGGGTGTATGTAACATCCCGCTCTGGCGCACTTACAAAACTTATTCTTTGAGGACACTTGCTCGCAAGTGATCTGGATTTTTATGATGATAAAACTTTTTCCCTTCATTATGATGCGTTAAGTTAGATGACAGGATGTTTTTACTACTTTGATGTAGACAGGTGCTATTGAATCAGTTTCATTGAGTGTGCAGGGTTTTGGACCTTAAGGATGCAGAGGCATCGATGGAACTCCCTTGGACTCTGGATTGAGTCAGGGAGTGGGCTATTTGGGTTGTTTCATTTACGGTGATATTGCTTTGTTTTGACGATATGTTATTGATTTTATGATATGTTGTTGGCATGATCGGACATGATGGTTGATGATGCAGGCTGACGATAGCTTGCCGACCAGACTCACATATGGAGTAAAGGGGCCACACATGATTTCCAGAGAGGTTGTGGGAGAGGTGTGGACAGCAGCCCTGCCACAGCCTACTAGCACTCCCACCGTGGCTCGAACTGTAGGTTAACGATTACCTAGTTTGAGAGGATCCACGATGCCATGAGGGAAGACTGCGACAGTCGCTTGCGATGATTCTAAGGGGCATGCAATAAGGCGGGGGAGTTATTCCTTAGAGCCCTTAGTCTCCCACAAGTTCACCTGGCGGAGTGTTGACTCCAGGGGTTATAGATGTCTACCAATCCGTCAAGTCGGTGAGTGGCACCCTTGGAGCACATGGTGCATCCTGAAGGGCACGTTGCGTAAAAGAAGCACAAGTTGGCGAGTGGCACCCTTGGAGCACGTGGTGCATCCTGAAGGGCACGTCGCGCAACAGAAGAAAACAAGGCGAGTGGCACCCTTGGAGCATGTAGTGCATCCTGAAGGGCACGTTGCATTGGTGATGATGATGAGATGACCTAGATGACCCTAAGACCTTAACGCCTGATAAATTATTACAAATGCCTCCCCTAATTAATTGTCACCCAGTTCAAATCTAAACCTAAATTTAAAACATCTCTAAGATAAAATTTTGACAAGCCCTAAGAAAAGATCCTACAAAAATAAACATAAGGGCATAAACCAAAACCCTCCTAGGTGTTAATTAAAGTCTTCTTAAAATTAAAGGGGGTAAGGTGAAGAAAGGGGATAAATTAATTAAAATACATTGTGTTGATGGTAAAAACTAATATAACGT
>ML778469.1:11189-38845 GCA_009831015.1 Picea engelmannii
CTTATCATCCTCAGACAGATGTACAGATTGAGGTGGTAAACAAAAGTTTGGGAAACTTGTTGAGGAGTCTGGTCACTGAGCATCATAACCGATGGGATCAGAAATTGCCTCAAGAAGATATTGCATACGACGACTCACCAAACCGAAGCACTGGAAAGAGCCCATTCCAAATATTGTATGGAATGAAACCCAGGGGAGTATCCGAGTTGAGAGACTTAGAACAAAATGAGATAAGAAGTCCTGGAGCAGAAAATTTTGCTGCAGAAATGCAAAAACTCCATAGCCAGATCAAAGGACAGTTGTAGATATCTAGCCAAGAATACAAGTGCAGAGTTGATCAACATTGCATAGAAATTCAATTTGAAGTAGGAGATCAGGTTTTGGCACATCTTAGGAAAGAAAGGTTCCCTAGGGGAACATATAACAAGTTGAAGATGAAGAAGATAGGGCCATGTAATATATTAAGGAAGTTTTGTGCAAACACCTATGAGATTGAGCTTCCAGATGATGTGGGCATATCACCCATATTCAATGTTTCATACCTGTAACCTTATAGGGAATATGACTCAGAGGGATCAAAAGTTCAAGAGCATATTCAATGGGAGAAACAAATGCCTATAGCAGAAAAACCTCAGATGGAGAAGATCATTGATAAGAGGATTAGCAAGAAGATGAGGAGGAAGACCCATCTTGAATATCTGGTCAAGTGGAAGGGGAACCCAATAGAAGATGTCAGTAGGGGAAATGAAGCTAATATCCATAAGCATGGAAAGTCGGTGCAGGAGCTCATGGACAGAAGTCCATAAATTTTTGTTCAGGGGAGTATGATGTAGGAGCATCGTTAACAAGCAAACATGGCAGGACAACTTAATGCCCGAGAATCATTTCAGAATTTGAAACACTGGGAGTTACTGCAAATATTTTGGAGCTGATTGGAAAAATGGAAGAATATCAAACACTTGGAAGCTGATGATCATGAGTGATATGGAAGTTTTTACTCCTAGCCTTGAATGTAACAAAACTTTCCTAGCAGTTAGGTTTTCGTTTTGAGTAGACGAGTAGTCGGGGGGGGGAAACCCTAAGGACCCTCTGAGATAAATAGAGGTTTTGTACGCCCAAATGAGGCTGTTGCGAGTTAGTAGGAATTTTCTGAGTTTTGAGTTATGGTTTTGATATTAGCTGTAGACATTTACTTTTGAATGAATGTGACAGAGGAAAATTGACTCAAATGCATAGCATTGTTATTGTTTGCAATTCTCTATTATTGTGTATTAATAAATGAAGGAATTTCATTATGAATGGATGAAACTATGAATGTTAGTATAAGTTTCAATTGTTTCTCTTCTGTCGAGTAAGTGCAAGGTGTGCACACAGAACACAAGGAGTGCATGATGAGATCTGTTTCGATTCCAAAGCTCAGAAGAGATAGCACAAAACTTCCCCTTTGCAAGGAGTGCAAAGAAACTGCTGCAAGGCATGCACAATCATCCTCAAGAAACAAGTCTTGCGTAGGAATCTGCTGCAAGGAGTGCACAATCATCCTCAAAAAACAAGTCTTGCGTAGGAATCTTCTGCAAGGAGTGCACAGATTTAGAATTCAGCTAAGTGTCGAAGGGACTCCATAAGAGGTAAAGGAGCGAAAGGTGAAATCCCAACTTGGTTTGGGCCATTTGATCTAGGAAGATCTGGACCGTCGATATAGCGCCATTACGATATTGGATATTGGGAGAACGAAAGTAAGGAGACTCCCAAAGTCGCAAAACGTGAAATCCTGACTTGATCACAGTCGTTGATCAAACGAAAAGTATGGACCATCGATCTGATGCTTGAAAATATCGAGAAATCAGGGATTGGGAGAACACAGGTGAACCAACCTCCAAAGTCGCGAAATGCGAAATCGCGACTTGATCGTAGCCGTCAATCGAAGGAAGATCGTGGACTGTAGATCTAATCATATTGAGAGTTCCCGATACGCGAAATCCCAATGTGCTTGAGAGTTGAACCCCGGGTCATGACCAGAGGTCACATTGAAGGAATATAAGGGAGGATCTAGTACATGCTAAACTCCTGTCAAGGTTTCATAGGTTGGGAGAATCAGGGTGATTCACATGCAAAGACTCGACATGCGAAATCACGAAACACCTTTTGGGTTAGGCTCGTGGTCATAGCCAGTGGTCGTGTGAGAGAAGATTGCACTTGGTGCTTGTTCGCATGACGAAGTTTCATGAAAAGGACCTGTGGAAATTTATGGAAGATCAGCGGGGAATTGAATAACTACTCCAGCTCGAATATTGAGAAGATCCAGAGACCGGGAGCTTAGAAAACCCTGCTGAGGTGGGGGCATTGCATCAATGGTTCCATTTAGTGTGGAATCAAGTGCCTCGTCCTCCTGACAATGGACTAGATAATGCACTATTACTGACAATTATTGGGAATGCCTAACATATTTATCAATATTATCCACTTACTGCTAATGAAATCTATTTTAACTAGTAGTTTGTACTTAGTAAAAATATTGTGAACTTAGCTGAACATATGCAAATTTTATTTATTGGGGCCATCACACATGTTTCCTGTGCACCCCATCTCGATTCAAACTTTTTGATTATTTGATTGTAGCGGGCCCTAGTGGGTCACATCATGGCCCCATGCTTATTACTTCGAGCAACTTCAACCCTAGGGGCTCGACATCAGGCCTGTCCAGTTCTTGTAGTATCCATTGATGTAGGAACTCATCAATTCTTGCATTTATCTCGTGTGTTCGTTCCATGGGATTGGTGGAAATGGCCGACTTTCGTTGAATGATTCATCGATGTTAATGTCATGGGTAGTTTTTTCTAGAGTAGGTGCAGGTGGTTTCCATGTTAGTTCAACAAAAAAATTTGGGATGGGTGGTGGGAGTGCACATTTGAGTTTCAATTTTTTACAACACGGCCTGCACCATTTCTTGGATAACCATCCTCTTTCACAAAGATAAGTAATGTGAGGGACTATTTCCTGCATTCTGAATCTTTCACACATATTCACTTCTATGGTTACCCATTCTCGGTAAGGTTGGTGGTGCCCAACCCACCATGATGCAAGAATCCATATCAGTACCGAGTCAAATGCATGCAGCCTTTGGCACTTGGGAATGCGATGTATCTATGCAATTAATGTTTCCACCAGCTCTAACCCATCATATAGATAGGATCCAAATTATTCCACACTCTTTTTCACATATATGTCTGCACCTCCTCATTGAGAATTCATATAACTTATTCTGCCACTTCTCAATGAAATCCTCATAATCCATGTCATAATATTTGACACTCCTCCCACTTAATTCACCATCTATGGCGGGGTTGATGTAGTCCTCCCTACACCCTGTGATTTTTAAAATTTTTTCAATGACCGATCTCTGCGCATATTCATCCACAAGCTCATTGTAGTGGTCTCCCTCATATAGATCTAGTGGCACGACCATGCGTAGGGTGTCGGTTTCAAAGCATATTTGTCGCTTCTTCAAATTTAACACCGCATCATTGTCAAAGGCCTAGTCAATCCTTGGTAATGTAGGATATGGATCAAAATAATTCATGATATAAATGACATTGAAGTTCGCCTTTGTTTTCACTCCTTCAATGTTCACTTCTACTTGCTCCATAATCCAGCGGGCCTACGGGGTAGATCTTATATTGATTGGCCAATTGGAGATGGATGGGCGACCTGATCCAGATTTATGAGCATAATGAAATGAAAAAACAGATTTATAATACTAACATGGAGACACAGTGAATAAAAACAAAGATACAGTAAAACTAGAATTCTATTAAATAAGAAATATGATGAAACTGTAAAATGAAAATTGAAACAAGCTTGCTAGAATGGTGGTAGCTTATCTCTGAGAAGAGATGTGATGGCTACACTCATTCGAAAGAAGATGAATATAATGAGGCTTTGAAGGTATTTTTACAATAAAAACGAAATCAAAAACCCTAGGCATCCAAAAATCTAACCCTAGGAGATGAAGCGTCAAAATCCCCGTTGGGGTAAGTTAGTACATCAACTTCTTGGGGTCGTAACTTTTGCATATGATATCCGTTTAAGGAGAATGATATCTCTTTGGAAAGGTATTGAAGAGGATATTAATTTATTTTGATCGATAAAAGCCTTTGGCTATCATTTACATTCATTATCATGAAAAATCATCGTTTAGTCCCTCAAAATGTCCCTGGAAGTTAAAAAACCAAACAACTGCTAAAAGTAGTAAGTTGCCAAATAACTGTTTTGAGCCAGTTGGACAAGATGGGTGGCCACCTTGATCCTCCTAGATAAATCCTCCCCCCTTAGGAAGAAATAGTCTCCATTGTGTTGAGTTCCCCCATCATATGAGGAAACTTCTATTGAATCTGACCCTGGGTTAGCCACTTTCCTTGGTGCAGGAGTTGCCCTGCTTTGAAAATCCAATAAAGATGGATACTCTGCTGGTGAGTGGCCTTGACCTAGGTTTCCATGATATGATTAGTGGATTCATGTTCCATGAAGTCATGGTTGAGATCCGTTGGTGTCAATTGTTCTACTATCTCCGAGGTGTCTAATAATGGTGGAAAATAAGGCCGAAGGATATCCACATTCAATACTGGGTGCAAGACAAGGAATGGGGGAAGGTTGCGCTCAAAATAATTGTCACCCACAAACTTGGTGATGGTGTAGGGTCCATAAAGGAGTGGAAGAAGATTCCGATAAGGCCTTGTAATGCGTTCATTCTACAAGTGAAAACAAACTTTGTCTCCTACCTGAAACTGGTGTGGCACTCGATGTTGATCATGGCACTACTTGTACTTGGCATTGGACTTCTGTAAAATATCCTGAACCTATTGGTGGATGTGCTAGATCTGCTCAATGAACCGGGTGGCTTTGTCAGCTCCAGTTTAAGCATGCGATGAGTCTTCCTGGGTGGTCGAAAAAGGTAATGCAACATACATGGGACCCAATGGTTGAAATCTCGACCCCACCTAAAAGGGGTTGTGGTCGATTGAGCTATGTATGGATCTATTATATTTGTGTTGAAAATAGGGAAGAATCTCATCCCAAGTGTGGGGGTTCTTGGAATTGTACATGCACAATATGTGCACGATCATCTGGTTTACGACCTCAGTTTGGCCATCCGTCTGGGGGTGGAAGGAAGCAGACTTGGTGATCTTGGTTTCCAAAAATGACTAGAGGCTCGAACATAATGTGCTGAGAAACCAACTGTCCCAATATGAGATAATGGTTTTTGGGATCCCAAAGTGGACCCACACTCGTTCAAAGAAGATCTTGGAAGTATCCTCTGCTTTGATGCTCTTCTTTCTGGTGACCATAATCGCCATCTTGGAAAAGAAATCAACAACCAGAAAAAACAGTCATTTCCCCTCTTGGTGGATGGAAGGCCCGACATATAGTCCATTGATATGGATTCTCAGGGCATGCCAGGAGTAGCCATAGGAGTGTACAAGACTTGTTTCTTAATGAATGGTTTGGTAATAGCGCAGGAAATGTAGGATCAGATATACTTGCTGACATCTTGTCGAAGTTTCGGCCAGTAGAAATTTTGCTGCAACACTTCCACTGTCTTTTCCATGTCAAAGTGTCCTAACACTCGACTGTAGTGGTCTTCCCAAATAATTTTCTCTTGCTCTCTTGATGGAACACATATATGGCCCAAATGGTGCAACATCCCATTCTGAAGATGCAAATTGGTGACAAATTTGTTTGCGCCCAACATTTGGTAGGTGTTGGCGAAGTCTGGATCTGTCTCATAGAGGTGGGGCCATCCGGAGGTCTCATGGCCATAAGAATCGAGCACTGTGGTGAGTTCCACGACTGGAGGTCAGATGAGGCAATCAATGACTCAATTGTTACTTCTTGTTTCATACTTGATGTTGAGGTGGAACTGCTGTAAATATGTGGACCACTTCTGATGGCGGTCATTCTGCAATTTTCCTTGTGTCTACATGAACTCCAACGACTTATGATCAATGTGGATGATTGTCTCCTTCCAGAGAATTTAATGCCTCCACTGGCAGTAGGATTTCACAATGGAGTACATTTCTTTATCGTAAGTAGGGTACTTACAAATGACATCTGATAGTGTCACACTATGATAGGCCACGGGGTGGACGTGCTGAGTGATGGCTGCGCCCACATCATAGTCTGAAGCATCTGTCTCGATCTCAAAAGGTTGTTGTAGGTCATGTAATGAAATCAATAGGGTGGAGCACAAGCGCTGCTTTAGATCATTGAATTCTTTTTGTTGGGACATTCCCCACACAAATTTTTCCTTACCACCACCTCTGGTTATTTGGTTGAGGGCCCATGCAATATCGGAGAATCCCAACAAAAAACTGTGATAGAAATTGGCAAGGCCTAAGAAGCTTCGAAGCTCAGTGAGCGGGGTTGGCGCTGGCCAATCAAAGATGACTTGGATCTTGGATGGATCGACATGCACACCATGCATATCAACAATGTAGCATAAGTAGTGGACTCTGTCCATGCCAAAGGATCATTTTTCCAAGTTGGAATATATATTTTTCCACTGCAGAGTGTGCATAACCTGTTGAATGTGTTGCAAGTGTTTCGACCAAGTCTTGTTGTAGATGAGGATGTCATCCAAGTACACCACTAAAAAATAATTGGTGAAAGGCTACAAGATATCCTCCATCAACCTCATGAAATTTGTTGGGGAATTTGTCAAACCAAAGGGCATGAACAACCATTCAAAAATACCTTCTTTTGACTTGAAGGTAGCCTTCCATACATCTGTCTACTTTATTGGTTCCTGATGGTAGCCAGACTTCAAATCAATATTATTGAAGTATTTGGATCCCTTGAGCCGATTAAGGAGATCGTCGATTTGGGGAATCAGGTACCGGTTCCCGACTGTGATTATATTTAGTGATCAATAATCAATGCAGAGTCTCCATGTCCCATATTTCTTCTGCACAAGCACGATCGGGCTGCCACAAGACGATGAGATGGGTCAGATGTGCCCCTTGTAGAGAAGTTTTTGGATTAGACGATGGATCTCCTCGTTTTCTAAAAAAGAGTGATGATGGACTGATCCATTGGGTAGCAGTGCGTCGTGGGTCATATCGATGTAATGTTGGACCTAACAGTGCAGAGGTACCCCAATAGGTGAGGAGAAGATGTATTTGTATTCTTCCATGACCTTGTCCAGTTTCTTTTGCTACATGGAGAGGTCGGCCACAGAAGCCATGGATGTGGCTGCAATCTTTAAGTCACTCTGAGAGTGAATCACGAAGAAGAAAAAATTCCTGGTCTAAGAGATGACCTTCCTGCATTGCTTGGCAGAGATCAATGAAATGGAACTAGGTGGGACTACCTCGAGTATCTTGTACAATTTCTTGTTCAAAGTAATAATAACATTGCGAGGCCTAGAATCATATACACCATGATGTTTCCATAAATAAGGTTGGCCCAAAAGAACATCACAAACTTCAAGGGGATAAAAATCACACAACACCTCATCTTTCAATGGCTTGATGTCGTACGAAAAACGACACTGTTGGCTAACACGACGATCACTCCCTTGGTGGAGCCATCCGATGGTGTAGGGTTGAAAGTGCAGTGTTGTCGACATGGCTAGCCTCTTGACGACCTCCATTGATATGAGATTCTTTTGGCTACTGCTATCAACTATGAAGTGCAATGGAGTGCCTTTCACCCACATATGTGAATGAAAGAGGTGCTCACCTTCCTCTGGCTCATCAGGTTCACCTTCTGTGTCAATGATCCATCTCCCCTTTTCTGGTTTTGACTTAGAGTTGGAACCTGCATCCGATTCAAAGGCTTTCACCTCTGCCACCAATGATTGCTTTGAGTGGAAATCAATAGTGTTATGACAGGGGATCTTATGGAAGTCGCACCACTTCCCGGTATCTTTTTTCATCTTTCCATTTTCCTTCTTTGCTTGCAACTTTGAATGGTTGTCCCAAGGATATCCATCTTTTCTATGTCCTTTTTTCTACGGGTTGGGGCTGCTCGTTCCCTGCTTTTTCTGTGAGGGGTTCCCAGAACCGAACTGTTGTGTCTTTTTCTCAAGCTTCTACTCAATTTTAACGACATATTGAAAGGCCGTGCCTAAGGACGAGATGTCCAAAAACTCCATTTCTTCCTAGATGTATCTATGCATACCACTGCGATACTTGAGCACCATATGGCGCTCAAAATATTTGATACCTAGCTTGGTGCACAAGATATGAAAGGTATTTGTGAACTCTGGCACTGCTTGGTCCCTTTCCTATCGCAGTGTGGTCCATTTTGTATACAGGCCATCATAACTCCCAACAGGGTAGTATTGTTCCTTAATAACATCCATGAAGGATTCACAGGTAAGTTCGATTGTAAATAATGATGGTTCTTCTGTTTCCTTTTTCTCACAGAAAGTCTCCCACCAATCTTTGACATGGGGGATGACTTTGAGGACCGCAAAAGTAATCTTTTCTCTATTAGAAAAGTTATGGAAAAAAAAAAACCCTTCTAGCAGATTCAATCATTTGTCTACAACATTTGCGTCTATATGAAATTAAAATACAGGAATATAAAATTTTATCTATACCTTGAAGGGGGCGATGCCTCCACTCGAGGTAGATGTGTCGTTTGTCGGAAGCCATCTAATGATTTGTGCAAAGTTGTCGATCATCTCGTTCCTCCATCGCTTGATGGATTCCTAGAGAATTTTTTTGAAAGGATCTCCTATCATGTCATCTTTACTTTCACCCACCATGGAAGGTTTCTTGGGCATGCGAGAGAAATTTCCCTAAAGAGAAACAAGCTCGAGACCCAACTCTCTATACCCTGACCTTGTCGGGGACATGCACTAAAAACGACAAGGAGTAGACCACTCTGATACCATTGATTCGGATTTATGAGCATAACGAAATGAAAACATATATTTAAAATATAAACACAGAGACACAGTGAATAACAACAGAGATACAATAAAACTGGAATTCTATTAAATAAGAAATATGTTGAAACTGTAAAATACAGACTGAAACAAGCTTGCTAGAATGGTGGCAACTTATCTCTGAGAAGAGATGTGATGGATAAACTCATTCGAAAGAAGATGAGTACAATGAGGCTCTGAAGACCTTTTTATAATAAACATGAAATCCAAAACCCTAGACATCCAAAAACACAACCCTAGGATATGAAGTACCAAAAGTCACGTGGGCCCCTGTTGGGGTAAGTTAGTACATCAACTTCCCAGGGTTGTAACTTTTGCATACGATCTTCGTTTAGGGTGCACGATAGCTTGTTGGAAAGGTATTGATGAGGAGATTCATTTAGGGATCTCAATGAGAGCCTTTGACTATCATTGAGGTGCCAGATCATGAAAAAATGTTGTTTAGGACCTCAAAATGTCCCCAGAAGTTCATAAACCAAAAAACTGCTAAAAATAGTAAGTTGGAAAAGAACTATTTTGAGCCAGTTGGACAAGGTGGGTGGTCAACGAGATACTCCTGGATCATGACACAAAAAAATTAGGCTTACCCATCACTTCCCAATATTTCTTGGGAAAAATGTTCATGTCGGATCCTAGATCTAACATGAATCCATCCTTGTCATACCCACCAATCTACGATGTCGTCTTGAATTCTTGGCCAGTGCAATTTTTCTTGTTGACCTGACACACATGCCTTTCTGGAAGTGGAGAAGATATGGTAGTATCCTCTCCTTATTCTTTAATGCAAGTAGCTAACATATGAGTCAACTCACTTTCCACTTATGTATCCTTAAGAAATTGAAAACAATGATGTAATAAGGTATTGACTTGATCTTCATCTTATGCCATGTGACCTAAGTCGCACAAGGATTCCACGCACATTGTGCATTGCAACTCCTCCTAGAGTTGTTTTTCGTATTATTTTTGCTTAGTGCGTTACAGTGTAATATTTTTGTGTGCTTCCTTTATCGATCTTTGGGTCATGCGTTGGATTTCATTGCGCACACGATCCTCCTCCAAAGATCTTTATTTCGCACGCTGCAATTCCTCACGCACATGATATTCTTCTAGTGAACTCTGTGTCACCAGTTGCACCTCTTCGTGGATCTGAGCTTCTTCTAGCGACCTTTGCATCACCGTCTACGTTTCCTCCAAAATATGTGCCTCTTCAAGAGACCTTTGAGTTGTGTGTTGTTGCTCTTTTCTCTCTCTCTCCTTTTCGAGTGCTCTTTACACATAGAACATAAAATGATTATGTTGAGTAGCATTAAAATTAGTAGGGGGATGAGGTGCCTTCTTGATATTTCCATCTAGTTTTTGACCCGAGCCTTCACCATGCTCGAAGTATGCTCATGTCTTTTCCCCTCCATGGGTTAATACCTAGATGTTGGCCTCCTTGTTCTTATTTTTGTTTTTGCATGGCTCGACATGCACCATGTTACAATTAGTATTCTTGTCCTCCCACTTCTTCAGTAAGTTTGGACAATCCTTGGTTACATGTTCATGACTATAACGATAGGAAGATATCACATGCGACTTGGTGCAAAATTGTGAGACATGACCAATCTCACCACAATCAAAACATGTGGGGGGTCTACCTCCTCCTCCTCCATATCCACAATAAAAATCGAACCCATATCCACCTTGGGGTCCTTCTTGGTATCCGTCTCTATCTGTGCCAGTATGCTCGCCTCCCTTTTTCTCCTCCTATACCTAGAATGCATCGTAGGTGTTATCTTGCATTAACTGGAGGGAGAGAAAACTATTGACATCATGGCTAATGAACTTACATAACTTGTAGAATGGTGTGTGATTCATTGTATGGTATTTCTATAATGTGGGACAACGGGGTGGCATATGGTCCCACTTCCTGCATATTTCACACCATTGAAACTGTCCATATGGAAATGGACTTAGTGCTCTTGTTGCCACATAATATGGAAGGATAGGGTACTCATCTCGACGATGCCCCTCAGAATGACATGTAGTACACCATACGTGGTCGTGCATAACTTTAGTATTGGCCATATATTGTGAATGCATTGTTAGGTTGGCCAGTTGCGACTGAACCTGCACCCACTCGACCAATCTCTCAACACCTCCAGGTGTAGCTTCCAATCGCATTGCGATCTCAACTGCCTCTTCCCGAGTCATCACCTTTTTCTAGGTGAGTGGGACTCGAATATAGGGGAGTAACCCCACAATGAACCATTCTATGTGTTGCATGTCTTGTATTTGGAACACCAACCTATCCAACAAGATTTTAAACTACTAGTCATAGCCCCAGATGAATTCTCCTTCCTTCTGCTTGATCTCCTTGATTTCAATAATGCATTGGGATTCTGACTTAGGCTTCTAAAAATCCCTAAGAAGATCCTTCTTAATATCAGATAATGACCTTGTATGTCCCTCTAGTGTAGTAGCCTTGTGTTTCATGTACCACATCATGGCTCTATCCCTGAACATGGTCTCTAGTTGCGTCATCTGTAACTCTCTTTATAGACTAGATTGCTTCACAAGTGAACCAGTGTTTCTCTGCATCATCCTTACCCATTCCATGGAACACGAGAAACCTCAATGTAATTTATTGATTCACCATCTTCGGACTTGACATAGTTCCTCTTCTCTAACTGATATTGGATGGAATTTTCCACACCACTATTGGCTAGGGTAAGGTATTGTTGACCTCACCTTCTTCTTCACTTGTTTTGTCACTTCTTTCTTCTTCTCTTTCTTCGAGTCCAATCTCTTCACTATCTACTGTGTTTTCTTCTTGATTAAAAATGCACAAGGGGGGTGGTGAAAAGGGGGGGGGGGGTGTAAGTCCATATTCTTCTGAAACTTCTCATGAGGTGACCTAGAAAGATATCTACTTGCATCCGCACAACACCTTCTACTACTACCAACTCATCTCCACTACCACTAGGGTATCCTCCATCTTCCTTTTATTTTGGTACACCAACATTCTTTTCCTTACCATCCTGTCCTGACTGCACACCACAAATGTGCGATCCCTCTATCGGGAAGACTTGCAAACTATAAATCTGCACATTGTCTCCTGGTCCAATCTATGCACCGCCACTCCGCACACAATCACATTTTCCAAACAACACATTGCCACTTCGTGTGCCATCCTCTCTTTTTATTAGTGCACCACTGCTCTGCAAATCATCTTCTTCTAAGATTGTGACACTCCAGAAAAACCAAAGGGGGCAGAATTTGTCACCTAGGTCTGTACTAGTACCACCACTGGTATCCCTACTAGACACCATCTCCTCTATACCACGCCTCTTCACAGGCTTATCCTCGTTTATGCTCCACTCTGGCACAACATCTGCTCCCACACTACCACTTGGTGCAATTTCTTTTCTCTTCATATTGGACCTGACCCTTCATTGCGCACCCATGGAAAATTATTTTCCTCCTCTCTTCTTTTCTTATTTTTTATATCAACTCTTTTTACGTACCTCTCATATCTTTTTCTCTTCTCTTCTGGGTCCATTCCATACCTCACCTCATCTCAACAAATTCTTGGTTGATCCTTGTTGGTTGATTATTTGAGTTATACCTTTTACATGATTGACCTAGGTTTAGGTCTACTGGGGGTCCAACAAAGCCTCTAAAACTATTGACCCTCCTGGTAAACTAGAAGGAAATGCAGTGCACAGAGCAATCTCACCCGAGATAATTCTATGGGTGGATACAACGCTCAGGTTCTTGCAGGCTGGGAATGAGTGGGGATATTGGATTGTACTATGTGATCTTCAATCAATTACTATATCATTCATCTACCTTAGTTATTCTTCCGTTCTTTATTCATGCATGTAAATCAATAGATCTAACTACTTCATCAAAACATTCATCTAAGATCTAACCATTGACAACAAAGACATAACAATAAGCATTCCACATAACAAATGATTTACCATGGTTCACCCTCTCCTGGGCTACGTCCACAAAGATTTGTCTCTTAAGCTATTTTATTATGGTTTTGTCAGATATGGTGCTGCGCGCACTACAACTCCGTTCATACATTCAAAAAACATACTCCACAACCTTTATGAGGCTGACTAGATCGCACCAGGCTCCTCAGCCTGCGATCTAAACCTCAAGGCCTAGTTACTATTCCCTCCCACAACTCAACAACTTACAACAAGGCATCAAATTATAGTCGAGTTATAGACCTGTTACTCTATCTCACACGAGTAACCTCCATAAAAAACATAGAACCCCCCTAGACCTCCTAGGTGTCTATTTATATCTATTTTTGGCTCATCAGCCGTTACATTATCTTACCAAAACCCTAACCTAGTTAGGTCTTCTTGCATGCTGGCCTTGAGCGCTTTTCTCCTCTGCATGCACATTTTCCTTTCGTTCACTGCTTTTCATGCCAATTTTCTTTCTTTCCCATCTTCCTGCATGCACGCCTTGCATTCCTTTCTTCCAACTGTCTTTCCTCCACATCGTGACTTTTACCCAAAATGGGCCTGTGCCCAACAGGCCCCCAACACTGACACCGTGACTTGTCTCGAGTCACTGCCTAACTTATGCAACTGTCACTTCTTTCTTCCTGCTCCGGATACTACCTGCTGCAGTGCATCATGCATTTCCGTTATCTGTTGGCATTGCTATTGAGTCTGACTGCTCTTTTCGACCATAGTGGTGACCACCTGTTCTGTGATAAGAGACTGTAACATCTCTCCTCCCTCGGCTCCAATCTGCTCAATGCTCTTCTTAGCTGCATCACTCTCCATGACCAGCTGCTCCAGCTTTTCTTGCAGAGGCTCCAATAATGCCTGTCTTTATTGTCTTCTTCGCTTGCATCACTTTCTCTTCCAACTGCAGAGCCTTCAATTCAGTGGCAGTCTTGATATTTTCTGGCAGTGAAACTTTTTTCTATCGTAGCTTCACTTCCGCCAATGCTGCGTGGATTTTGGTTTCCTTCTCTTGCAGTTCTTGGAGGCTCCCATCCTCTAGGAGGTGAGTCCAGAGATGCACACTCTTCTCTAATAGCTCAGTGGCTGTCTGTATTCTTTGGCCGATTTCCTTCGCAATCGCTGTTGCCTCCCGTTCTTGCTACGCTTTGACTTCTAGAGGAGTAATGGGTGTGACACGCTCCTCTAGCTCTTTAATTTTCTCCTTGTATTCCTGGATAGTTTGCTCTATCCTACACAACTTTTCTTCCAATGACCCTGCCTCCTCATTTGTGTTTTCAGGAATTGCTTGAAGCAACATGTGGATTTGATGCTCCATCGCCTCCACTTTTTTTGGGCTTGCTCTTTCTGTTGTGCTTCAAGGTTGAGGGGTTCCTTCATAGAGATATTTTCTGTATGGGCTACTTGTAGGTTTGTGGTTTCTTCTCTTTCTCTGGACTGAATATCTTGCGCAATGCTCACCTGAATTTTATACAACACTTTTGTTGGAATCTTGGCCAATGCCACATCCAATGTATCGATGTCTTTGAGGGGTTTCTATGTTTTTTCTTCATCAATGAACATCATCTCTGATGTTATGATGAAATTGGCGCTTGCCTGCACTGCAAACTGCATTGTCTTAGGCACTGGCACTCCTTCCTTAGCTTGTGTGGGTGTTTCTTTTGGTGCCCATGCTGCCCAGATTCTTAATTGCTCCAGTGCATTTTTTACCTCTTACACTTGATCTGTGATTGACGCCCTATGCTTCTCCGCATTCTCCCATAATTCGGCCAGTCTCTCCTCGACTGCTGTCGCCACTAACTCCACATCATCCGGGGTTAGTGATATATGGATTTGTGGCTTATGGGCCTTCGCCTTTTTTTGGCCACCACCGGTGTGCTCCCCTGGCCGCTTCTCCTGGGTGGATGATGGCTCAGGAATAGTGGGCCTCTAGGTATCTCCTCCAGTGGTTGGCCCTGTTTCTCCTGCCTCAGGAATATCCAAGGTTCTTTTCCCTTGTTTTTCCTCCTCAGGGATTTCCTGTGTCCCTGCGCCTATTTCTTCTGCTGGCACTTCTTCCGTTGAGTGTAGTGGTGGTTGTTCTGCATTTGGTGGAGCCTGTGTAGAGCCCCTTGGCGATCTATTCTATGTTCATGGTTTCTTCTTGGCTAGGGTGCTTCCCCCCTCTTGGCCTTGGGAACTCCTCATTTTAGTCCCAACCCCGTTTGTACCTGTTTGGTGTGCTAGTGCCGGTCTTCCCCACGTCTGAGGTCGTGAGATAGGTACCATGGTTGGAATCTCCGGTACCTTCCATTCTTCATGCCACTACTGAAACTTTCTCTAGATTTATTCCGGCGTGATGAAGTAGTTGATTTGTGGCCATTCCTTGGCTTTGTCTCACTTTTCTTGCATCCATAAACTATGACGCATTTCCCTAAAGTTCGCAACCTGTCCAAACTCCTGGAGAGTCTCTGGTGTTATGCACCATGTATCCGCAATGAGGTCCTGCATTTCTGCGAAGTACCTCGCGAAGATTTATGTGTTTGTCTTCTTTCTCTTGGGGCCTGCACTGTTGCATAATGATATGTATCTGGCTGCGCCACATTTCCCTGGTCTCTCCATATACTTGCTGTAGACCGGTTCTTTCCAACCAATGAGGCCAATGAGGATGAGTAACCACGAGTAATGGAAATCAGAGCCTTAGTCCCGTGTGTCCTTGCAATCCTCCAACAATGAATTCATAAGGTATGGGGCCTAGCTCATCGAGCTTTCCTTTGCACACTACGTGGCGACGACGACCACACCAACCGATACTTCCTCTTTGCAACACTTGTGCATTAGTTTGCATTTGAGGAGTATGGTGGAAAACCTTGTCGCATGATCGTTGATGTCACTGATCCTAATGCCCCTGTTGCCTCGCTTCGAGCCATACTTAGCCTTAATATCGTTTGAGATGGCCTTAACTCTATTCTTATCCTATAGGTACTTCTATAGATTTTTCCCATCTGTGGGTAGCCCCATGATTCCTACGATGAGGTCCAAAGTGATAGGCACTGACCTATCCATCCATAAAATCTTGCCATGCCCTCGTATTAGTAGTTTCTTGACGCAGGTGTTAACATGTTCCCCCTGCCCAAAATGGGGGACATCCAGTAAATTCATGATACCTGTGTTGTACAACACAAGAATCCACTGTGCCAACTCTAACAATGGCATGCCTGATGACCCTTCTCCCCTTCTTTCTAAGTAGTTATGGGACGCAAGGTCTGGAAATTTAGTGACATCTGCCACATCGTGGTCCGAGTACTTGATGGCAGTCACTTCGCCGACCATGTCATCATCGACGTGCACCCTGCTCAAAATATTTGGCAAAACCAAGGTCCCTTCTACCTGTGGTTGTGACCCTCCGTGCACGCTGCTTTCAATGTGTCCCTTCTGTTTGGCTTATGGGGATGAGGCCCCCACCTCTGGTACACCCTCATGTACTGCTGCTTGTCCTACCTCTGGTTCGTGGCTTTGTGGCGCTGAATCCGTGGCTTGCTCGGTATGTTGTGGCCCTTGTCCCCTCGAGGTGTCAGACTCAGTTCTGTCAGTGTCCTCCTCCATTTTCCCGACCTCCTGTGCTGGGTTATGCTCCTACTCTACCGTAAGGATTTTTTTTTTAATATATTCTACTTTTCATTGTTTTTATGGATTGGAATATTTACTCAATATATTTTACTTTATATTTTTTATTGTTTTTTTAAGTTTATTTTTCTTTTATTAGTACTTTTCCCTTATATTTTATATTTTAGTAATAAAAAAAATTCTTTAATATGTTCTACTTTTTATTCTTTTATTTTTTTATAAGTTTTTTTTTTTTATTAATCTTTTACCCATATATCTCAGGGATACAAAAAAATCTTTAATATGTTTTACTTTTTATTATTTAAAATTTTATTGTTTTTGTAAGTTTTTTTCTTTTATTAATTATATTCTCCTATATTTTAGCAATAAAAGAAAATAATGTTAACATTTTTTTCAAATCACTTGTGTTTTGTATACAATACAACCCTATTTTTATGGAACTCATGCATGCATGCATATTCTATTTATTGAAACCACAAATATTCATTTGCTATCTCAATTTATGAACATAACTTCTCATAACTAGTAGTATCTTCTTGCCATCTTGTGCAAGTACATTTCTTCTTATGTACAACAAGAGCCACATATTTTTTTTCCACAGATCCAATGATGACCCTTGGTTTCTTCTCTAAGATTAATCGGTCAAGGTTTTTTTTGTACATAAAGTGTATTATTAATTATTGAAATTTGATACCCAGTGCTCTATGATTTTGTTTGAAAGAACTAGTTTTTTTCATGATTTATATATATATATATATATATATATATATATATATATATATATATATGAAATTGTAATTATGCTGAATTAAAATTCAATTTCAAATTAATTTTTTTTTTAATTTCAATATCTTTCAAATTTTTAAATTAATTAATAAAATCACGAATATTTAATTTAGAATGTGCCATATTAAATAATAAAACCATGAATAATTATTTAATCTCCATATATACAAACCAAAACATTTTTTATTAAGATTTTTACGATTTTTATCCTTCCATGTATTAAATAAATTAATAGTATTTTGGCTTAGTTGGGTGGGTAAGATCTTCCACTCAGATTCAATTCCAGTGAATCACATGTTGAGCTATCAATTTCCGTGAATCACATGTTGAGCTATTAAGATATGTCACGTAGAAAATTCGACCCGACACCCGTAGATACCCAAGTTTCTGTTGGATTTACTCTGGTTGAAAAAATTCAAATATGTGAAAGAAAAATTTAAGTCTTGGGATATAGAAGCTATTAGGATCTCCACTCAAAATGTCAAAATTACAATCAGACAAACGAACTGTTCACGTTGCAAATTTTTTTACTGTGCCGGGGCATTGCCCATAGATTTCTTTTACTATGCAGGGCAAGCATGGAGCATTTTAACTAGTGTTTATACAGCGCCCTTGCAAATTGCCGCAAACAGTCAATTCTACTTCTGGACTTGGATTTCGAACGATATGTCAGCACATAACACAAAACATTAGCACTAATTTAGGCCGTGATGGGAAGTAACAGAACCCCAAATCTACGAATGTCAGTCCCGCCAGTTAACCGCTGGGCTGGCTACAGTGAAACCCTGCTACCTCTGCTTTAGTACAGTACCTAGAGAGAGCAGGAATCGGAGACAAAATGTTTGGCGCAGAAGAGGCATATTTATATCGCAATTGACCATAAATGATAAGTTGTCGGCTTTTGAATTCTGTACGCATCTGTGAATTTCAACAACAACCCGACGGACACTCACTGTATGTGGACGGGAATTCACCGTATGTGGACGGTAATGCATGTTTTTTTCTTTTTTTCTTCTCGGAGTGAGTTAAGTTAATTTGGGAGCAATCTTTCCTTCAAATTTATCTTTTTATTAGGTTTTTTGGTGATTCGCTTTTAAATTTTTGGTTAATTCAAAATTTTGATTGATTTTTGGAGCATCTAGGTTGGTTTAAAATAAAGCAAAACCCGTAGAATAAGTTTCTGAAACTCATGGAACTTTGATCCATGCAAAACTCATGGAACTGCCCCTGGAAATTTAGCCAAATTCAAACCCATTTTTAACTTGAAAAGCAGAACTCAAGAGAAAAGATTACTCCCAAATTAACCTACTCCCTTTTTTTCCTCCACAAATCTGAACTAGGACTCTTTACTAAACTCAAATAACTTCAGGGGAAGATGTCCAGATAAGAATGTTGGCATTTTGAAAATGAAATTCAGGGGTGGTAGTGGTGATGATGATAATATGTAATGATCGAAAAATAAAGTTCCATGTCATATAATTGCTAGTAATGGTTCAATAAAATAAATTTATATTACTAGATTTTGGTAAAAAAAATGTCAATAAAATACTTCAGGAATCGTTGTCTATTATTTTTTTTTCTTATGTAATTATGTTAAATCTATAATTTAACTTGGAAACATAGACTTTGCTCAATAAAATTCTCCTTTCAATTTCAACAACCTGTGTGAGTTTTCTTCCTGTAATTATGCTCGAAGTAATTCAGTGTTTGATTGTATATGACGATCAAAATGATTGATAAATAATAATTTGATCATCAAATTCCAATAACAACATCACATTTATTAAAAAAACAAGGTGGACAGAGACATTTTGCTACAGTTCTTGGCTATTAATAAGCAGCTTGCTGAGCAGGTTTTAATACTACAGTAGATGGTATATACACTCAAGATAATCCAATGGTATATAACACTGTCAGATACAATCCTACTGTATATACTAACTGCCGCAGCATTAAAACCTCTGCAACAAGCTGCTTATTGATTGCCTACATTCCTTCAGGTTTTAATACTACAGTAGATGGTATATACACAGTTAGATATATCTCCACGAATATATCAAGATAATCCAATGGTATATAACACTGTCCGATACAATCCTACTGTATATACCAACTGCCGCAGCATTAAAACCTCTGCAACAAGCTGCTTATTAATCGCCTACATTCCTTTGCCTGCTCTGATCATAGTGCATCACAGTTCACATGTGACCGAAGGCAACTTCGATTGTATCGTCATCTTCAGCGTGGTGACATCATCGACATGAACAGCTCCGCCCATGGCGCTTTTTTATCTCATTCATACGTCATTGGGTACACTAAATCTATAAATATAACTGTCCGTATATGGAACAGATTGGAATTGGATTGAAACAGTTCATACATTGCACCGTCAGGTCCGGTCCGGCCCATTCCCTTGTCCTCCTCCGCAAGTTAAGACCACCCAGTCCTGTCCTGTCCGTTCCGGCCCTTCCACTCGTCCTCCTCCGCAAGTTAAGACCACCCAGTCCAGTCCGGTCCGCTCCGGCCCTTCCCCTCCACATCCTCCGCAAGTTGAGACCACCCAGTCTGGTCCGCTCCGGCCCTCCTCCGCAAGTGAATGGAAAATCCTTATTCTCAAACCTAAATAAAAGTCAAATAGACGCTTCGGCAGTGTGAAGAATCTCACACGCAACATTTCATGCTTTTGTCCAGTTAAAAATCTAAATGCATCATGGTTTTTTAAGTTTTTAATGTGTATAATTTGATTGTAGCTAACCATTAAGGATGAGTTTCATAGCAAATATTTGATATTTTGAAGTTTTTATGGGTATATTTTCTGATCAATTTCTACTAAAATCTGGTTAAAAATTGTTGGAATTCCAGATTTGAGTGATTGAGTTTGTATAATTCTAGTGCTCCAAAGGTTTTTGAGAATGCTGAATCCATTTATGCATTCAAAAATGCAATTTAAATAACAAAAAATGAGAATTTCACCAAAATCTATTTAGTGAGATTTAGGTGTAAAAATTCAAAAAGTCTAATATTTAAACAATACTAAATAACCAAATAAAATAGGTACCAAAGTGTCACTCTAAATTAAATTATATTTGTAAACATAAAATAATAAAACAATGATTTTTTTTTAAAGTATAATTAAACAAAATAAAAATTATGAAAATGATGTTTCATTTTTTTTTAAATTGATTTTTCCTTATCTAAATAAATTTAATACATTAAACAATTTAAAATATTTTTTTTTGGTACAAATGAATTTATAAATAATATAATAAAATTATTTACATTTCTAATATGAAAACTTTTGTGGATATTTCAATGCAACATTTAGTTACAACAAATCTTGTAATGGGCCTCATGGTTGAGAGTAGGTGTTTCCTCGGAGGTTACATGTTTACCTCCGGGTATGTATAATGAACACACCATCCACACAAATGAACAAAAGATACAAGAGAAAACCTATCTAGAAGGTGAGACTTGTCCTCTAATCTCTTTTATTTAGTTATGAAATGTAAGTACAAATTATTCTTCCATACCAATTGTTGGAGCATGCAATTTTGGGGTTCAACACAGTAAACACGGCAGAAGGGATGGAAGCAGTGTGCGACGACAACTAAGGAAAAATAGTATGACAGAATTGTGGATTAGCATGCAAGGAGTTACTATGTGGACAAATTATGATTAGGTTTTTTATAGTCAATGTAAGGGTTTTTACCCACTCTTTGTAATATAAATAGAGGATGTATGAGGTAGCTAGATGTATCATCATCATTGGGAGATATTATAACTCATGTGCGAAGAGCCTATCTTGGAGAACCCTTTTGAGTCTTGAGGTATTTGATATGTGTTTTATCGAAGTATCAATTTTGGTTGTATAACTGAGGAGCTAGTGGAGACTTATGGAGTATAACTGAGGGTCAGTCGCAAGTTGTGGAGCTTGGTGCGACATTGGTCCACCTTACCACTACACATATGTGCATTCTACATGCACCTTTTGATGTAATGTGCACAACGTAGAAATTTTGATGAAGAATAATAAAGAAGAAGAAGATCTTTGTGGATGTAGCCCAGGGGGTGAACCACGGTAAAATCATGTGTGTTGAATGATATTTTTGTTGTTTATGAAATTATGAATGAATGATGAATGTCTAGAATAGTATTTTGTAGCGCGCATTACTGATAATGCAAAATGAAATAATTGTTATATCTAGATGAATGGTATAATATGATGCATGTTAAAGTAAGAGTAGAAGAAGTAGAACACCCCCAATCCCTTCCATGATTGTAGACATTTGGGTCATGCAATCATCCATAAGCCATATTGGATGAGACTGCGTTGTGCACTCTATGCGCAGTATTTCCTTCTGGTTTATGAGAGGGGCTGATGGTTTCTAGGGTTTTGTTGGAGAGCTAAGGTAGAACCCAGGTTTTGTTGGTTAATCGGGTTTTACCTTTGTCTAAGAAACGATGGCCCAGGGAAATCTAAGATGTCAAATTCACCCGGGGATCACACCCAACCTAGGCCACACCAACCCATAGTTGGATGTAGTTTTTAGGTATCTTCTCCCAACATTCAATGCACCGAATGTCAAAAATCCCATCAAAATACTCATGAGATGAGATACAAAGAGGTCTCGATCTCTATGCTATTCAAAGTTGCTACCTTAAGTGGTTCCATGTCCACTTAAACATGGGAAACCACATCCAAGTGGCATCTCTTTCACATTTGGAACCATTTGTTATGGAGATTGATCAAAGCCTATAAATAGAGGCCATGGGTATTCATTTCAAATATAGAAGGTTAAGAATTGTTCTGTTTCTTGGATGAGTCTAGGAGAATCATATTTCTCAAGATATCTCTCTTGCATCAATATCTTAAAGATTTTTTCATTGACCTCTCTCCTTGGAGATATTTTCGCACACTTCTTGTTCAAAGGGAGAGATAAAAGGACCCAAGGATTAACAAAGGACCCTCCCAAGGAGGAGAGGAAGGCCCACTTGCTCATTCCAATCCTCTATGTTGTATTTAATTGGTCTTTCCATTTGGTATACATTTTTTCCTTTCTTACACTTCATTTTTATTTTATTTTATTCCCATGCTCCTTGTATTTATGTTTTGTTTTGTTTATTTGCATAACATTGATGATTTTTGTATATGGACTAACTCTAACATTCTAACTATGGTGTAAATTCGACCTAGTTTACACTTAATGGTGTCTTTTTTCTCATCCAAGTGATGAAAAAGACCAAACAGATTGACAACTCCACTTGATTTCTAATTCATAATTCTTCTTCCTCAGGCTTGCATGGTTTTTTCTCTCATTGTTATCATGTTGTTGGTTGAAAAATTGACCCATTCAATGGTTTAAACCAAGTCTTTAGGCCCTCATCACTATGGGAATTTGTGTGGAATTTTTCCATCTACAGTTTTGAACTCTACACAACTTTCTAAAGAAAAGACGTGCAAAGCTACAAAATTCTCACATGTTGTGACGTTTTCTGCCTACACGATCTGTGCCTTCCACACCTATGTTTACAAAGGGACTCATGCATATCCCCTTCTTTCTTAGGCCGTGGATTATTTTCACTTTAGCTTGCTGATGGGAGGAAAGGGTTTATTTTATTGCACTTTGTAAACATAAAAAATATACTTTAAGTTCATTATTGCATAGAAGATAAGCCAAAGTAGATAGGTAATGGACATAAAAGGAACCAAGTTTTCTTTTTTCCTTGCCACATGGACGACCTCTTTCCCACATGAGCTTCTATTGGACGCTTGGGCTGATCCAAGTTCTGATCTCAAAGGTTTCCAACAAAACCCTCAAACTATCGTCCCTACTGGTAAACCAGAAGGCAACGATGCACATAGGGTGCACAACGTAGTCTCACTCGAGATAGCTTCTAGGGGACTACAATACTCAAGTGTCTACAGTAAAGGAAGGGATTCAGACTGTATTATGTTCCTTTTTCTCATGCATCATATTTATTATTCATTCATTTAACCCTATCATTCATTCATTAATCAACTATGCAAACATCCTGTCACAATCTAAGTTAACCATTCTTTCTATAACTGATAAAAAACATAACAATAAAACAACCATTCAGACACATAACACAATAGGTTTACCGTGGTTCACCCCCCTAGGGATACGTCCACAAAGATATGTCTCTTCTGCTCATTTATTCATCGTTCTTCAAAATCTGCGTTGCACGCATTACATTCTTCAGGATTACAATAAAAAAGGAGGGTAAGTACCCTCTGTGAAGTGGACTAGACCACACCAAGCTCCATAGCCTATGACCTAACCCTTAAAAACCTACTTATTCAGACCAACGATCTCCCCTTTACTAACTGACCAACGAACAAAATCTACTAGATCTCCTAGGCCTTATTTATACTATTCTATTGGCTCATAGCCATTATATTCATGTCCAAAACCCTAAACCTAACATGGCTAGGTTTGTCTGCATGTGCACCATGCTGCTTTTCCTCCATATTCCACATGCTACTTTTCCTTCCTCCTCTGCATGATGCATTTCCTTCATATTCTACATGCTGCTTTTCCCCCACATATGGCACACGCTCAAAAATAGGTTTTTCTTTCCCAAAATAGGCTTGCGCAAAAAATAGTTTTTTCTCTCCCAAAATAGGCCTGCGCTAAAAATATAATTTTCTCTCCCAAAATAGGCATATGCCAAAAATAGACTTTTCTCTCCCAAAATAAGCCTGCGCCAAAAATAGACTTTTCTCTCCCAAAATAGACCTGCACCAACATGCCCCCAACACTAACATGTGGCTCGTCCCGAGCCACTCATACTTAGTTTACAATCTAGATTGCTAGTTGTAACTCTTGGAACACCTTTGTCAATTTAATGACTTTCTCTTTAACTCGTGTGCTCTACTCTGCCAACTTTTCCATACTCTACGCGATAATGTGCTCTTCCAGCACTACTCTTCATTCTACATGTATTTTCTCTATTTTCCCCTTCTTTGCTTGTAGTTTTTCTATCATCCCCACTGCTTCCTGCTGTAATGGCTCCAACTGAACTTGTCTTGCTTGCTTGTCAGCCCGTGCAACCTTCAACTCTGCCTATAGGTTCTTCATATCCTATGCACTCCTCAGCCTCTCGAGGATGGCCATTGCCTTTTGCTGCTGCTTTAAGTCCCAAATATCTGCATTTACCTTCTCTTTCTTCTAGTCCAGTTGTATTTTCTCGTCTTCTTCCATGTTGGTCCACATTTGAGTAGTCTTATCATAGAATTATTCCATGGCCTTAGCTTCCTGTGCAATACTGTCAATGTCTACATTATCCTCCTGTTCTCTTTGATCTCTAACTTCTGGGGGTGTAGTAGGAGTCAATTTTTCCATGAGCTCTATGATATCTTGTTGGTATTTCTCCATAAGTTGTGCAATCCCCTGAAACTTCCCTTCATGTGTGACTTACGACTCCTCTGCATAGTCTGATAGGATGTTATAGAATTATGTCAGTCACTTTTCTAATTTGTCTGCACATCTCTTCTCCTCCTTCTTCTCCATGGTCAACTGATCACATGTAATTTGTAACACTTCTCCAACCTCCCTGCCAACTTCCAAGTTAGTAGCATCTGCATGGGCTCTGGATAGGATTTCTTGCATCACACTTTCTTGTAGTCCATATAGGGCCTTTGTAGGTACCTGCACCATAACCAACTCAAGTTGGTCTATGTCCCCAAATGGCTTATGTGTTGTCTCCTCATCAACTCTCAACACCTATTGTGTGACCTTGAAGGTGTCACTACCCTTCACCACTATCTCAACTGTTTCTTCATGTTCCTTCCACGTAGGTGTTTGCTGTGTCTTCTCTGTCTACTGCACTATAAATTGTTGTGTTGGAGGAATCTGAAGCCTTTGTAGAGTATCATGGAATTCCACCAACTTATCCATGATCTCCCCCCTTTGTGCCTCTACTGTGCATACCACATCTTCGCCTTCGTCTTGGACTTTGTCTGCCACTATCTCGGCATTGCCCTTTGTAATTGTGATTGCTGGAGGCTTCTTATGGTATTTCATTTTATTTCACGTTTCCTCCTCATATGTTGTAGTTCTCTTCATCTACGAGGGATGTGCCCCAATATTCTTCTTTTTTTCATCCTCCTCTTCGGGCTGAGAGGTTTCTCCATTCTTCTCATTGCCCTTGACATTGTTTCTTTCTTCCTGGGATTTTTCGTTGCTGCACTGCTTCTTGACGCTTGAGTGTGCTCTGCAACCTTTCTGGTGTTGTCAGTTGGACTAACCGTCTTTGTCGATGTGACTGCCTCTTCTTTCTCCTTGGGTTTGGATTCTTTCTTTGTTGCTGGCACCTTCCACTTCACGAGCTAGTATTTGACAATCCAGTCAACCTCTTCCCTTGATACAAAGTACTGCATTTCTAGCCACTTTTTCTTTGGGTCCCTTGTGGCCTGGATCGACATGTGATGTTTGGATGCCTTAAAACTGGCAATCCCTTCGTTGTCCTGAAACACCTCCATAGGAATCCTCCACACATTTGTTGTTTTCTGTTGCATGTCTTCCAGAAACACATAAAACACTGCATTTTTTGCTTGTTGATCCTTATTGTCCTTAGCTTGCCAGAGGGTTTTGTATATCACAACGTAGAACTTCCCCTTATTGTCTACAAATGTTGAGAACTTTGGTTCCTGCCAACCTACCAAAGTAATGAGTATGAAGAGCCATAAATAATGGAACTCGGTTCCATTGTCCCGCACATCCCTACAGTCAATAAAAACTGGTTTAATAAGTAGAGTGCCTAGCTAAACATTACTCCTTTTTTTCACTATGTGACTACTATTATGACTCCTATTGGGGCCTCTTCCTTCCTACACTTCCTTAAAAATTTGCAATCCATTATCTTGTTGGTGAAACTCATCATGGCGTCGTTGATGTCTTTGATGACTATACCCTAGTTTCCCCTATTTGTTCCAAACTGTGATTTCACTATCTTTGCAATTTCCTTTTCTTGCACTTTATTCTCCAGGTACTCTTCGGGTTGTGCGCCAATAGTGGGAAACCTTGTAATCTTGGAAATTAGAGAAACGTCAATGGGGACTGGTCAATCCATCCAAAGGATACCTCCCTATACACTAGCCAATAAATTCTTCACACACAATCCCACATTCGTACCACGCCTGAAATGTGGTATATCCAAGAGGTTCATGATATCTCAATTATACAACCCTATAATCCACTGCACGGGCTCTAAGATGGGTCTTCCTAGGGGTCCTATCTCCCCCATGTCCTCTAAATAAGTTTCCAGCACAAGGTCTGGAAACTTCACCACATCTCAAACATCATGGTCAACGTATCTCAGCTTTGACACTTTCCCCAACATATCTTCCACTGTGACCAGGACATCTGGGATGTACGAGAGTGTGATCTCAACTGCATCTGGTGCCTTTATTTTCTGGTCAATGACTGGGTGGCATTCTTATGTTGTTTCTATCATGTATTCCTCCTCTCCTTAGGTCTCCAGTTGGTTTTTAATATCCTCGACCAATACCTCATTTGCGACATGTCCTTATTGTTGTCCCTTCATTCCATTAGGTTCTACAGTTGTTTCTGGGTTAGGGTTTACGCTACCATTTGGGTTTTCAGAGCTCTGACCCATTTTGACTTGTGCAACTGTCAATGTTTCCTCCTCTACCTTAGTCGGGTTGATCGAATCTGTCACCGAGGTTGTGAGGTCTTCCAAGTGTACAACATCCTTGGGCTCTGTCATCCTTTCCTTCCTTCTTTTGACCTGTCGAGTAACCCTAAGATATCTCCCTGGGGCACCACCTTTGGAAGTGTCCTGTTGTATGTTGAGTGGTCAATTTCTATATTCCACACACAATTTCTCTCGAGGTTGCACTCTTCATCTCTCTATTCACTAAAAAATCACTAAGTATCAAACTTGCCCGTGCTTTTCCCTCTTTATAGACCCGGTCATTAATGTTTTGTTGTATTTTTCACCTTTTCCACTCATTTACGCAGTGTCCAATTTTCCCTGCGTGCAGTATTCCAAATTTTCTCACACTAGTTGCTGCACGATGTCATACCTAAATCACTTATTCCTCCAAATTACTTTGTTTTGTCTTTTTCTTCATTTTTCTGTTTTTGTGTTCTCTTTTCGTATTTTTCTTCTTTTTATGTCTTTTCGTAAGTTTTCTTTCCTAATTTCTGTTGGAGTTACTTCACACACACCTAGGATTTATTTTTCCTAAGGTTTTTCCTTGTTTATTAGTCATAATTAGTCATTATCCAGTCTCCTATATTTTAGGGGAGAATATTCCACCTGGAGAATATTCTCTTCAGTTGACACTT
>ML778469.1:50108-63644 GCA_009831015.1 Picea engelmannii
CTTGTTTGTTCAAAGAACTCTCCTTGGAAGCTGAAGAAGGTTGATTGTAGACAAACTTCTGCTAGTTTAGCTGTTTTTGGGTCTGCAACCTCCTTTATAACTTGAATGGCTTCATTTAACGGGATCTTAGTGAAGAGTGAAACTATGTCAAAGCTGATGAGCATATCTTCTGATTCAATTTTCTCCTTTTTTATGAGTTCCACGAAGTCTTTTAGATATCTTCATCACAGTGCTTTTTTAGAGAGGGAAAAAAGCACTTTGTCAGTCTTCTCTCCTTTTATTTATACAAAATCATCGCTACTTGATAGTTAGCGATCTCCTATTTTTTAGGGAAAAAGAAGGAAAAATAGTTACAAAACTGCAACCTTAACCGTTGCATGATTAACATTTCGTTGGTCTATCATTTCAAAAGTATAAGACTTCGAACTATATTTCACTACTTGGTTGAAGTCTCTCCCTCTTTTGAAGCTATACATTCAACACACTTTTCTAAAAAATGAACAAAAATTCTGGGTGGTGTCGGGAGATCTTTAGTTTCAAATAGATACAATTTTATTTGTATCTTTGGAACCTAGTCTTCAATACCTTTACCGACAGATCTGATCACTTGTAGCTTTAAATTAGGCTGTTCCAACCATCTGTGTATCTGATTGGTATTGATTTCGCTCAACTGTGAAATTTCTGCCTAAATCTCCTATAATCTCTCTTTGTAGTACAACTGCTATTTCACAATGTTTATCTTCCCTAGTAGTCTGGAGCAGTCATTTCTTTCGATTCCTAAAGCTTTCTTATCCAAAGAATCAAACATTCCCTCACAATCATCTTTGATTTCTTTGACCATCTTCTTGCTTTCAACTATGTTTGTTTCCCATGCTTTGAGCATAATGTCTCCTCTTATCTGTTCTGTGACATAAAGTTTTAAATCTTTCGGCATCTCCCTGTTCCATAAACATGTGACTGCCTTCTAAAAAGTATTCCTTGTTTCTTTAGCTTCTTTTTCTAGCAAAATAATGTTATCAAGAGATTTTCTTACCTCTTGAAAGTAATGCTGGATGATCTCTATTTTGGAGATCAATTATTGTTGTTCAGCTTCTATCTTTGTATGGGATTCTAACGAGAGGGATTGAAAAGCCTTCAGGTCTACGACTCGACCTTCTGTCAAACTCAATTTAGCCTGTAATTGTTTAACAAGATCACTCTGCTGAGTAACCTGTACCTAACTTACTTGTATCCTCTAATTCATTTCATCCAGGCTAGTTTTGAGTGACTGGATTTCTTGCCTTTCAGCAGCTTTGGCCTGCTCCAGACTCTTATTCACCTCTTCTTTCATGTTCTTCTCAACATTTTTCAATTGATCCTGCAATTGAGCTATTATGTGTTTACTCTTCTTTATCCTTGTTCTCATATTCTCCACACTAAAAAAGTTTGTTGTTGCCATGGATCTGTTAGAAAAACAGGACCGCGGAGCAATAAAATAAAACAAATGCATAAACAAAACACAGAAGACACACAATAAAAGAGAGACACAGATTTACGTGGTTCATCCAGTGTGGGCTATGTCCACCAGAGAAATTGCCAGACCCTTCCTTTCTTATTATCTAGCAAATGAAGGGATACAACCTACAACAAAACCCGCTGTAACTTCCTCTTCTTTCTCTCAAAGTCTCCTCTCTCAGAATACAATATTCACCATCAACCATAGCTGCAATAAATTTCCCTCATAAAAGAGGGTTTCCATCTAGGGAAAAAAACCCTAACATAATCTCTACCGTTAGATCTGTGACCTTATAATGAACGGTCCAGATTTACAATGAAATTACAATATACTTTTATAAGGCAATTTTTGCTTCGGGGGATTCAACCCCAAACCCCCATCAGGGGACGCTGCCCCTGAACCCCTGCTGGGGGCCCGCTTGCCCCTAGACCCCCCAGCCAAGGGGATAGGCCCCCCAGACCCCGCAGAGGGGGTACCCCCCCTCTGCACTCCCCCGCGTGGAAGAGTGTACATACTTCTGGTGTGTAAATACTTCATGGGGTATAAACATAGCTGAAAGTAAAAGACCTATAAATCAAGAAGATAATCAGGCTCTACAACCAACAGGCTCCCATGGAGCCTTCTACCTCTATAGTGAAATTCTCCTCTTCCAGTTTCTGGCCATCTATCAAGATCCTATGTTTTTTCACCATACTTCATTCTCTCATATGCATTTCTTGCCTTACAATAGCCTTCCTCTTCTTGCTGAAAAAATAATCAGAAGGAGAGATCTCATCTCTGGAAATAGGGGTGAGGTCACCAACATATATATCTCTCATCTGCGGGAATCCAAAGGTGGAATGTAAAGGAGTTAAGGAAGTTATGGGACTTCCTAGCTCTATAGATCATGTTCCTCCCATAGCCTCGGGTATAATGACATCAACAACAGGTGATGAAGGAGGAGTGGACATACCGATTTCGGGAGGTGTCTTGGGCCTCCTCTCTGCTTCCGTCTTTGGATCCTCTATCTGTAAGGCCTCTTCATTTTGCAAAGAGATTTCAGTCTCCTGAGGAAATTCTTTAGGATTGGCTTTATCTTACGTTTCTTGTCCGAAACCTGGAATAATATCTTCTTGTTCCCGAGGAAGGGTAATTGCTTCTCCTTGTAGTGATTTGGGCAGGCTGCTCCGTCTGTGCTTTTGGAAGGTCTGAAAAMTAGCTTGCAAGTCAGACGACAATGTCTATACTCTTTGTAATAATTCCTCATAGGTCCTAGTCCCTTTGAACAGATTTTCACAAGGGGACTTCTCGTGTTCATAGGMATTCATATTACAATGGGCCCTGTGTTTTCCCACTAGTTGGTAAGGATCGTGCTTCTCGTGCTCGAGGTTTACCAATTTAACCTCCTCTAGTGTTGTCGCTTCAACTTTGGAATGACCTAAGTTGAGCAATGAAAATTTCCCAATTTGAACGGGAAAAACTGGCCAAAATTTCTTTTGAGCCACTTTTAGTTCTATCCCAATTCCACCTGCTACTATTTGATGAGCCACCTCCCTGCACACCAGTCTGTCAGGGAGGAATTTCGAGAGGGCGTGTGGGGGAATTGAACACCCGAAAACTCTAACGTATGAAAAAATCTCCTCTATGAACCAGTCAACAACTTCTCTGAGGTTTCCTGTGACTGACTCTGAAATGTGGGGAGGCACATAGCCGTACAACATCTGATGTAGTGGTATTACCACAAGATGACAAATTTCATAGAACGAATCATTGGCATTTTCTTCCCAAAGTTTAGAATGATATTCATGAATTGACTCTAGGTAAGTAGGATTCCAAATCCAATTCATCAAAGGGAAAGGGGTCGAGAAACATATGGCATCTATGATGTAAGCCGACATATAAAAGGCTACTGGCCGACCCTTTGATCTTGCAGTCTAATAGTCCATGACCTCCTTTGCCATGTTATCGGATAAGATCTTATCCCAATTGAAACTGTAACCTTTTGCTGCCTCGTGCAAAAGAGTCACCCATTCTGCAGGGAAATGGGTGGGACTTTTCTTACCGAAAAGTCTACATAATATCATCGCCACATAAATCATATACTCATTCAATGAGGCTATGGCGTAAATAGCATGGGTGTTAGCCCTGAATTTTCCCTTGTTTCTTCACCAGTCTTTGATTATGTCGGGATAGGTTTGGTATGCCTCCAAACATTATTTTCTTTGAAAATTACTCACAAATTCTTGATTATAAACATACTTGGGACTGGGGGATAATTTATACATTACTTGTACATGTTCTGGTCTGAAAGAGTCAACGACGACCCCTCGACTGTCCAGAATGATCCTCGTCTGTACATCAGCTCGCTCTAAGGCCCAACTAATCATGTCATTATAAGCTGTAAGTTGTGGCCATGTAGCTATTTTGTGGAGCTCAGACTCCGCTATATCTCGAAGCTTGTTGTTGGTGTCATGTGGGAAATTTTTAATTTCGTAATCCATAGTCTCGAAAATCTACCTCCAGGATTTTATGAAATCGATGGCATGCAGTGTTGTATAGGATATAACATCTCCGTCTGGACTCGAGCCTTCTGCAATCTCTTCGATTTTCTTGGGTTCCTTATTAGGTGCCATGATACATGTGCTGGATCAGAGACTTGTTTACAGAGAAAGTGTGTATAAAATCAGGTAAACATGACTTGCAGTAGATGTAAAGGATAACTATGAAGTTCTAAACATAAGACTTTCTTAACCTTCAATTTCGCATTAAAATGAGTGTACAGACACAAATGATGAAAAATTAATTCTTTTTAATGGAAATATATTCCTAGAGATACGCTTTCATGTCGAAAAATATCTTCATTTATCCATTATTAATGATGCCGTATATCGGCGATTTCAAAACAGAATTTTCAAAAATCACCGCCTTCTTCAATTCCCGAAATGTGAAAGACGATTTAATTATTTATAATCCTGTTTTAAAAATGAACTAACTTGAAACTTAAACCCTGTTTAGAGAAAACACGATTTCACATTTCGGAACTTCGGGGATCCTGTTGTCAAGGAATAAGTCACAAGCAATCCTCAGATCGCGAAATCACGATGAGATTAGTGAGGCGCTAAGACACGTATTAGGGCTTTAATTAAACCAGGTCAATAATTAATTACTTTTTTAATTTTCGGAAAAATGAGGATCGAGAGTCCACGGGTTGAGAGTTTGAAAGCGCTTTAGTGGCAAAAAAAACCCGAAATCGTGAAATATTAAGGGAAAGATAATATGTTTAGGAACTTAAATAATCATGGGTTTAAAGAGTGTTTGTGGAAAATGGTGGGAAGGTAACCTTTATTTCTCCCCCCTATTAACTTTTTTTTAAACATATTAAACCTTTCGGGACTTCGGCACCGGGAAAACAAGATAGTCGAAAATCACTTCAAGGAAAGCCGAATCTTGAAAAACTAAAAAGGAACAGAAAGCTCAGATCTCCTTTTGATTAAGGGTGGCTCCACGACTTAGGAACAAATGAAGCTTCAATTTTCAAGGATGGGAAAAAAAATTTGAACTTCGTGTCAATAGAGTGTAGTGTCCAATTCGAGGAAAGTGTCTCACATGTACCTCAATAGCCTCATGCAGACACCTTCATTCTTCCACCTGTCCGAGATGATGAGCATGCACATGTCGAATCTTCTTCATATGAGAGTTCTAATTCAAAGAACTCATATGATTCAGATACAGAGTCATTACAGTCAGATGTAGAGTAAGAACATCCATATCCAGTTGCATGGCTAGAGCAGAGGCCCAAGTGGGCATAAACTACTCTTTAGGATGCAGGGGATCTCGTTGGTGATCCAACCAATACTAGGACTCGATCTGATTTCGAGGAGCTTCCTGTTGCACTCATTTCCACTGAACCATTTCCCTCCAGGCATTTTTTTTCTGGTTTAGTCTTTAGATCCATAGCCTTATGGCGAGGCTGTTGGAAATACCTTTTGGGAATCTACCATGTAGGAGGAGTACAACTCCCTCCTTGAGAGCCAAACTTGGGATCTGGTTCCCCTTCCTTCTGGAAGGAAACTTTTCAAATATAGATGGGTCTACAAGACCAAGAGTGCAATGGATGGACATATTAGTAGATACAAAGCCAGGCTTGTTGCTAAAGGCTTTTAGTAGGTGCATGGTATTGACTATGATGAGACCTTTTCTCTAGTAGCAAAGATGGATTCCATATGATTGACACTTACCATTGCGACAACCAAGGGATGGGAAGTCCATCAGATGGATGTGAAGAATGCATTTCTTCATGGTGATCTCTCTGAGGAGATCTACATGGAGTAGCCCTAGGGATTTATGAAGGACTCATATTTGGTCTGTCGATTGAAGAAGTCCCTTTATGGCCTCAAGCAGGTCCTGAGGGCATGGTATGCCAAGATGGACTCCTACCTGTTTTCACAGAACTTTGTACGTTGTAAATCATACCCGAATGTATACATGCTCAAGATGACTGATTCACTTCTACTCTTAATTTTGTATGTTGATGATTTGCTGATCACCGGTTGCTCGACTTCAACGATTGCTGCAGTCAATAGGATTCTACATGATAATTTTTTGATGACAGACATGGGTCCACTACACTTCTTCCTTGGACTAGAGATCAGTCAGGATGCATCAGGCATCAAAATGTCTCAAGCCACGTATGATGAGATCTCCTTGAGAGATTTCACATGACAGACTGCAAGTCTGCTCCAGCTGCTTTCCTATCAGGAGTCAAACTTGAGGATAGCGGGGAGACTCCACTGGTTGACATCACACTATACAAAAAACTAGTGGGGAGCTTGTTGTATCTCACACACTCTAGACCAGACCTCTCCTATGCAGTTGGTACAGTTTCCAGGTTCATGCAGAAGCCGCATGAGCTACATTGGAACGCTGCAAAGCGTATCCTTCGATACATACAAGGCACCATCACCTTTTGGATTCATTATGAAAAAAAATATACATTATATCTCATTGGGTTTACTGATTCTAATTGGGCTAGTGATATCACTGATCGCAAGTCCACATATGGTTACTCACTCAGTCATGGTTCTGGGCCTATCTATTGGTTGAGAAAGAAGGAAGCTGGCATTGCTCTATCTTTAGCCGAGGTAGAGTAAAGAAGGGTAGTTAACATAACCATTCAGGCTATGTGGCTACAATATTTTCTCACTGAGTTGGGCATTCAGTTTCATCGACCGATTTCCATCTGGTGTGACAATTAGAGCACTCTGAAGTTCTACAGAGATCCAGTTTAGAGGCAACGAATGAAGCACATCGAGATCCACATGCACTACATTCGGGACTTAGTACATGAGGGGATCATAGACCTACAGTTCCGTCCTTCGGAAAAACATACGACATACATATTCACCAAGACCTTCAGTGAGCAGAAGTTCCATTCTCCGTGAAGTCGTCTTGGAGTGAAGGAGATAGTTTCCTAGAAACTATAGTTCTTATTTTTACATACATTGTACCTTGAGGGGGATTTTTCTCATGAGGTTTTCCCTCTTTTCTCACTTTATTTCAGTGTATCTTTTGTATTTGGGTACCTAACATGGCCTCATTGCCAGGACCCATTCTTTATTTTCACCATAGTGATGTTCAGGGGGGGTGTTGGAGTTACTTCACACACACCTAGGATTTATTTTTCCGAAGCTTTTTCCTTGTTTATTAGCCATAATTAGTCATTATCTAGTCTCCTATATTTTAGGGGAGAATATTCCACCTGGAGAATATTCTCTTCAGTTGACACTTCAATTTGACTAGTTGAGTTGAGTCTAGATGCTGCATTAGTTTTGTCACCATGCAACATTGGGATCATTACCATGCTAATGCGCACTTTCCTTGGGATAATCACCTGATTGGTGCATTACTCTTGATTCCTTTATCTACTCCTCACTACACTCTGTTCAGTCAGTTAACTGAAGACTGGTTGACTAGTTAACTTAGATAGGTGGCAGTTCACTCCCGTAACATCCTGAGAGACTAGACTAGGTGGCAGTTCACTCCTGTAACTATTGGTGTGTGTCCAGATCACTCTAGACCACCACTATGGTGCATTGGTTCTCCTCCAGTGCGCATTGATTGAGTCATATAGAGTATATCTTGTGTAAATTATTCATTATTCATAACAATTAATGAGAATTCTTCCATTCTTTCTCTCTTGCTTCTTCTTTCTCAATTTCTATCTGCAAACGTGTGTAGTATTTTCTAGCTAGATCTATTCTGTGTAGGTTCAACACATTTACAATTTCTACTATAGTACATTATACATGTGGCTTATTTACTACGCTGCAACTACTAATATTTAGTAGGTCGATTGTCCCTATATAGTTTCAGCCAACTACCATTCACCATTCCTTGCATTTTTGTTCCTGTCAAGTCCTTTAGTTGCACAGATTCTCCATCTGTGACATACTTCACTTCATATGGCCCTAGCCAATGCATTATGAACTTAATGGGATGTTTCAAAAGTTTATTGTCATAGAGGAGAACTAGATCTCCCTCCTTAAAGATCTTATTCTTTATCTGTCTATCATGCCATGATTTGTCCCTTACTTTCTGCACCTCTTGGTGGAATCTTGCTAGAATCGTGTCTTCTTCCAGTTCCATAAGTTGACTTAATCTTTCTTGTACTGCACCTCTTTCTGTTATATTTATAATTTCTTCCACGCACAGACTAGATACCAAAAATTCTAATGGCACCACTGCTTCTTGTCCATACACCATCTGAATGGTGTCTGTCCTGTCAACTTCTTGCATGTATTCATGTATTCCCATAATACTATCGGTATTTTTAAATCCCAATCATTTCTGTTCACATTACAAATCTTTGTCAAGGCATTCTCCAAAATCTTGTTGAAATCTTGTACTCTCCCATTTGCCTGAGGATTATATGGTGTACTTTTCTGGTGATAGAATTAAAATTCCTCAGTCATAGCCTGGATGGTACTATTAATAAAATGGGTTCCTTAGTCACTCATAAAAATCTTGGGACATCCAAATATTATAATAACCTTCTCAAATAATAAGTGTGTTGTTGTCTCTGTGCTACAATCCATGACTAGTGTTGCTTCTACTCATCTGGTTAAATATTATGTCGCAGTAATGATATATCTTTCTCCTGACCATCTTGTTGGTGGATTAATAGGTCCAAAAAAATCTATTGCCCACTTGTAAAATACATGAAGAGTTACTTGGGGTCTTAGGGGCATCTCATCCCTCTTGTTGGGTTCGCCAACTTTCTGACAGACATCACAGTTCTGGCAATATTCTTTTGCATCCTTATGAATTGTTGGTCACCATAAACATGTGCACAATACCTTATACATGGAATATTTTCCTGCATAGTGTCCTCTATATATAACTTCATGAGATTCTACTAGAACCATGGGTCGTTCATGCTCCAACACACACCTTCTCAAAACATTGTCTTCTCCTAGCTTGTATAAATGTCTTGCAATTAATTGATAGTATGCAACTCTAACTACCAGATTTTTCTTCTATGCGGTACTAAACTCCTTTGGCGCAACTCCTGTACTCAATAATTCAATGATATCAACAAAGTACTCATCAACTATCTGAATTGAAATTAACTTTCATCAAGCAAGTTGTCTTCTAAGTTAGTAGCATAGATGATTTTAAGGGCTAAATTTCGCCAATGGGATAATTTTCAATGTTTTTTCCCAAAAAATGATTCGCCAATTTCCATTTTCTCTAAAAACGGTTCAACCAAATTCCATAGAATAAAATTATTTTACCTTAAAACCGCTATAATTTTATAAAAACTATATAAAATCCTTAGAAATTTGAATATTTTTACAAAACTATCGTCAAACATTTTACATTTTGCATATTAAGGACTAGTAATATTAGTCCATGTTTCTACATTTTAATATAAATTTCCATCCTTAAAATCATTCATGGTTAGTAGGTTCTTCTCCATTGTTTATCCTTGATAAGTGATCTAGTCTGACATTCAATTTCCCTGGTTTAATTATTTCTTCAAAATCAAATTCATGGAAAAATAATAGCCATCTATAGATTCTCCCCCCCAAGATTGGCTTGTTGACTAGATACTTGAGGGAAGAATGATCTGTGAACATTTTAAAGTGATTGCCCGGTAGGTGATGTATGAATTTTTGCAGTGCATACACCATGGCTAGACCTTCTCTTTCTTTTGTATTGTAATTCTTCTCTGAGTCTGATAACTTCCTACTTGCAAAAGCTATAGGATGATCTAAGTCACCTGCTCCTAGCTACGCCAAAATTTCTCCAAGTGCTATCGCTGATGCATCTACATGCACACGAAATGTATTTTCCCAATGGAGAAACACTAAAATAGGTTTTTTCACCATCTTCTCCTTCAAAGTATCCAATCCCTGCTGACAATCCTTGTTCCACTGAAATTTGGTGTCCTTCTTCAACAAATTTTCCATTGTCGCAGTAATCTGTGCATACCCCTTGATAAAATTCTTGTAGTACCCTATATGTCCAATTGTGGCTCTTAACTAGCACACTGACTTCGGTGGTGGTAAGTTCACAATTACAGCAATCTTAGCAGGGTCAACCAGTAACCCTTGTCTTCATAACACATGTCCTAACAATATCCCAAAAGGTGTGATGAAAATACATTTCTTGATGTTTAATGAGATCTGACATTGCCTACACCTGTCCAACATTAGTCTGAAGACTTCTACATGATCTTTCAAAAGACTAAAAATAGTCCAGTCATCCAAATATAACTCTAAGAACTTATGTATGAAATCCTTAAAAGAAGTTATGATCACCCTTGAAAAGATAGTTGGTGCATTCTTCAATCCAAAGGGAATAACTGTATACTGATAAGATCCCCATTTTGTAACAAATGTAGTCTTATGCCTATCCTCGGGACCTATTTTGATCTGATGATAACCTGAGAATCCACCTGTGAATGAATATGCGTCTTGGCCTCCGACATTCTCTAAGACCTCATCTATAAAACGGGTAGGGGAAGGATCATGTAAGAAAGAATCATTCAATTTCTTCAGATCTACACAAATTATTATTCCCCCTTGTTTCTTTTCCTGGACTACCATGGGACTGATCCATTCAAATTCTTCCACTAGCTCTATGATACTAACTTCTAGCATTCAATCAAGTTCTTCTTTTGCTTTTTTCTTATACATTGGATTTAGCCTGTAAGGTCTCTGTCTAACAGGTCTAACATCTAGTTTGAGGGGTATATTCATTTCACCCAACTCACCTGTTATACCTTTCATCTCTTTAAAGGTTGCTAGAAACAAGTCACTGTATTCACACAGTAATTTTGTTATCCTTTCTAGAGTTTGCTCATCCCAGTAATCTCCAATGCTTTCCATTTTAGGGTTTTCTTCTGTCCCAATGTTGACTTTCTTGACCTTAATTGGTGCAACGAATGCCTTTGAATCCAAAGATGGACCTTCCACCTCTCTATCACCTTCAATCTTTGTTATATGAAATTTGTGTGGATCATCTTTATTTGGTGCTTCCTCTGCGACATGATAACATGAGAATAAGTCTTTCATTGTTTGTCTGTTCTGTTGTTAATATTTTGTTATAATTTCCACCTCAGGTTAGTAAAAAAATATCATTCCCTATATTATCTTCAAGGCTGAATCAATATTGGGGTTCTCATGCTCAAATGAGAAAGTTACAACAAAATTTTGTTGTAATATTGTCTATTATGTAGTGACTCTACGCAGTTCCTGGTCTATGTACCAGTTCCATGGTCTCCCTTCCAATGTATGAATAAAGTAGTGAGACCATTCTTCTGGTGGTGTCGACCTCCATTGTGTTTTTCATTTCTCTATGTGCTCAACTGGTCTTCCTCGCCCGTCATATTTCTGCAATTTATTGTTCCCCTGTTTTGCGCCAAATCTAATGTGCATTAACCTTTTACACTGATACCAGTCTTGAATCATTCCCTTGTGTGTGCCACACCATATTGCAGGTGTTTCCTTGAGTGCAATATCAAGGGATAACAACCTCTGATTTTTCAAAAATTCTTCCACATAAGTTGTCAAGAATTCTTCTAGGTCATTCAAACCATGAAAAGTGGGAGGTTCCCTTACCTCTGTACCGAACCACCTTACTGCACACTCTATTCTTATGCACCTCCTTGTGGAGACTTCATGTAGTCTCTACTGCTAGTTTTCCATACCTGTCTTCGATTCTGAGGCACATGGTGTAATGCTTCTCTAGCTGAGTACCCCATCTACCGTTGGGTTGACATAATATTCTTCTCGTGTAGTAGTCCTATATAACTAATATATTTCTTCAGAGTCCAAACATGTCACCTCTATAAAACTTTCTCCTTCTGATGGATCCAGTGGGGAAATTACTTTGTACTTGCCTGATTCAAAAGTAATTTTTCGTGTCTTCAGGTTGATCACAACCTAGTTATCAAATGCCTAGTCTAGTCTAGTAATGTATGGTAGGGTGTTGTGCCATATACTATTTCTATAACTTCGAAATCTGCCACAATGAACACTCCATCCAAGTCTACTTTCACACCTTTAAGTCTTCCAATTGGTAATACTCTATGTTGATTTGCTAATTTCAACTGGAAAAGTGAATACCCTAATGTGGGTTCCCCCATACACTTCCATGTCTTCTTAGGTAAGACATTCACTTCAGAGCCTAAATCAAGTATGAAATCCCCCATATTGAAATCCCCAATGTTGGAATTTAACCTGCATTCCCTACCTGTTCTTATTCTCATATGGAGATGATTAACTATCTTCTATTCTAACTTCCCTTCTACTTGTGTGTTGCATGTTTCTAGCAAATTCTGTAAGACCTTAATGGATGATGGACCATTCAATAAATTTACAGTACATGATTGCAAACAATTATTTAGGTTACATACTTTCTCTGAAGGTTGTCCTTTGCTGGTGTGACCCATTGAGGGTGGAATCTCATACAATGACTTCTCCTGAGTTTGCTACACAATTTATGTAGACACAATGTTCTCTTTTAAAACCTCATGTATGGCCTCCTTAAATGTCTCCTTTTCTTTATGCACGTCAAAATTATTTTGTGGCTCAGTGTTCTTCTTGACCCACTAGTGTTGAGATGGATCCTTTTTTGCTGCATCAACTCCCATATTGGCTCCTCCTCGAGTAACTATGTTGATATTATTCCCATCATCCTTGGCTTCGACCGAAATCCACTAGACGTTCTGATTTTTCTGGTTCCTTTTTCCCTGTATTTTTCCCAATAATGTTGGGCAACATTCTATGTCATGGTTTGTTGCATGAAAATACATACATGTTGTGGGTGGAAGTGGACAGTCTCTTGCATAGTGTCCTGGTTGTTGACAATTGTTTCATACTACTGACCCTCTACCTCATCCAAATCCTCCTCTGCCCCAACCTCCACCTCTAAATCCACCACTATCTCTGTGCGATGCATTATAATATTGTATCTGGTTATACTACGTGGTATTATATTGCGGTTGTGCATTTTTATATGATGGTTGCGCAGGATTGAATTTTGGTTGCACATTATTGAACTGTGCTGCATCTTGTCTTGTCATCATCTCTACTTGGACCCTGTAGGTGTTTTAAGTTCTCTCTCTCATCAATTCGAGCATTCTACAGTGCTTGTGATTGTGACCCATTGATTTACAAAAAATGAAGTAAGAAATTTTTGGCACTATCTTATAATTCTACATCATTGGACAATGATATGGATCATGCCTGTGTGTCTTGCAAATTTCACACTTTGGTCCTACTGTAGGCAAGGTTTTTGGCACCCCTGCTTCCAAGTACTGCTCAAAAGTTGGACATTCATTATTATGGTGTCCTTATGTCCTACATAATGTACACCAAAAAAATTATCTCTTCTCTTTCCCTTTGTTATGGTTCAACTAAAATGTTAGATTCTTTAGATCCTCTTTTAGATATTCTATTGCTAGATCTATCTATTGATACTAGATCTATGCTTGCAGCGCCTCTTCCTGAGTTTGAAACTTTTGTTGTCTCAAAGGATAATTCAAGTGTGGTAAT
>ML778469.1:78288-148274 GCA_009831015.1 Picea engelmannii
TGCGCAGGATGGAGAAAAATATCCAGAAGTACAAGGAGAAAATCAAAGAGCTGGAGGAGCATGTCACACCCACTACTCCTCCATAATTCTGAGCACAATGAGAAAAGGAGGAGACAACAGCTACGGAGGGCATCGACCAAAGTATTCAAGTAGTCATGACGTTGTTATAGAAGATCGTGCAGCTCTAGACTCACCTACTAGAGGATAGGAGCCTCTAGTAGCTACAAGAGAAGGAAGCCATGATCCATGCAACAATGGAGAAAGTGAAGAAACGACAGAAAACAATGTCATTTCCATAGAAGATCAAGACCTCCACTGAATTAAAGGCTCTACAGTTGGAAGAGAAAGTGTTGCAAGCGTAGAAGATAGCTAGACATCATTGTTGGAGCCCCTGCAAGAAAAGGCGGAGCAACTGGTCATGGAGAGTGACACATCAAAGAAGAGAATTGAGAAGATTGGGGCTGAGGGAGGCAATATCTTACAATCTCCCATCATGGAGCAGGTGGTCACTAATATGGCCAACAAGAGTTGTCACAACAGTGCCAACGCATAACGAAGATGTATGATGCACTGTAGCAGGCAGTGTCCGAAGCAGGAGGTAAGAAGTGATTGTGGAATATTCAAGAAGTGACTCAGGACGAGTCACGATGTTAGTGTTTGGGGCCTATTGGGCATAGGCCCATTTTAGGGAAAAGGCATGACGTGGAGGCGAGACAGTTGGAAAAAAATCAAGCGAGGCACGCATGCAAGAAGAAGGGAAGGAAAGACAATTGGCAGAAAAGCAGCGGAAGAAAGCACACATGCAGAGGAGAAAAGCGCGCAAGTCCATCTTGCAAGAAGACCTAATTAGGTTAGGTTTTTGGTAAGAGAATGTAATAACCGATGAGCCAATAATAGCTATAAATAGACACCTAAGAGATGGGGGGGGGGGGGTTGGTGTCTTATATGATTGTTGTGAGTTACTCGCATGATATAGAGTAACAGGTCTGTGACACAAATATGATCTGATACATTTTTGTAAGCTGTTGAGATGTGGGAGGGAAAAGTGACTAAACCTTGAGGGTTAGATCACAAGCTGAGGAGCCTGGTGCGATCTAGTCAGCCTCTTAAAGGTCATGGAGTCTAGTTGATGAATGTATGAATGGAGTTGTAGTGCGCACGGTGCCATGCATGACATAACTATAATAAAAGAGCCTTAGAGCCAAATCTTTGTGGATGTTTTCCAGAAGGGGGTGAATCACGATAACTCATGTGTTGTGTGGAATGATTATTGGTTATATCTTTGTTGTTAACAGTTAAATATTATATAAATTCTTTGATGAAGTAGTTAGATCTCTTGATTTGCATGAATGCATAAGGGACAATAGAATAACCAAGATAGATGAATGAAAAAATATTGCTTAATAATTAAATAGAACTCTCAGTGCACAGTCACAGATCCCCATTCAATCCTGGACTACAAGCACTCGAGTATTGCAGTCACCCATTAAGACTATCTCAGGTGAGACTGCGCAGTGCACCCTGTGTACTGCGTTTCCTTCTGGTTTATCCGAAGGGCCGATAGTTTTAGAGGCTTTGTTAGAACCCTAGTAGACCTGAACTTGGGTCAATCATGTGAAAGGCATAGCTCAGATAAGCAACCAACATATAGTCTCATCTTTTTGAGAAAATATCCAGAGGAAAGCAACCATTTATTCTATTCAATCTTTACTTAAGTACATGAATTCAAAATGAAACAACAAAACTATTCATGAGAACAAACATACACATGTCTGAATATAATACATGTATCCAACCACAAATCATAATTCAATTACACTGAGTATGAAAGAGCTTATCTATTAAAATTGGTGACTAACCGACTAACTGTGGGTGTATGCCTTTCCACCCAATGTAAGTTCCCACCTTACCTATGGTCATTGAGGGGTTTCATCAAAGACTTGCATGTAAATAAACCTACATCCATTGAAGCATTTTATCAAAAAATTTGCATGCAAATAAACCTTCAGTCACTGGGGAAATTAATCAAACATTTTACATGCAAATTACAGTTTATTAAAACAACCCAACAAGCATATATTTACCACATATTTGTTTTAAAAATTGACAATGATTAACATCTTCTTTTAACCAGACAATTATAGAATTCTCATAGGCCATATGTAAATTATGGAAATATCCCTGATCAATGAATTAGCCTCCAAAAACATGATCTCTGGACTCGAAATGGGGGACACATGGTCTATTGGTACGAATACCCCCTATGTTTTTGCTAGTTCGAAACAAAACCAGTCCAAAAACTGGTTTATTAAAACACAATGAAATTAATTCTATAAATTCTAAATTTAATTTGCAAAATTAATCTAACATATGGCATGCACAATAACTTCAACAATCACCAACATAATTCATTACAAAGAGATAACATAAAAGAAAGCATGCTATAGATAAATTTTATGATAAACATAAATGGAAATAATTAAAACAATTAACTTGATTTCCTAAACCTTCTTATAGGCCCTTGCTTACCATTTATTCCACATGTGCCACACATTCATCTAGATCCCTGAAATGTTAACTGAAATAATTTCTACCCAAAATTACATAATTAATCTAGATGTAAACGTTTTCAGCCAATAATTTACGAGTAAAAAAAATATTCCAAATTTATATAATAATCCAAAATATTAAAATTTAAACAATTGAAATTTTACCTGAAATACATAGTGCAGTCCTCTGCAATAGCTGTAAACAATTTCTGCAACAACTTCGACCTAAAACCCATTGATTATCTCAATGAAACAATTGCATACAAATTCTACAACAGCTCCACTTGCCAACGAAAAATACCAACTAGCTCACCACCCAACCTTATCCAGGGAGAACTTTGAGAACTTCTCCCCATGGAACCCCCGAGCTATAAGAGCTCACAAATAGTACCTAAATGCAGCAATAGAGAGATAAAGGCAAGTTAAGGAAGAGTGATTAGTGAATAATATAACCCCTCTTCCTTCCAACACCACTCAGGTCTTATTCAACCAAGAAAAGCTAACCTAGAGATCTAATTTAGATTTTCTAGAATCATTTCGGAAACATATGGTTACTTCCCTCCCTTTCCCCCCTTATTACCATGGGAATCCTTTTGTATTGATAGGCCTTGAGAGGAGTGACACCTTACCCTCTCATGCAAAATTAGATATTTTATTCTCTCTTTTTTTAAATAATAATATTTGTATTATTCACCAACCCTCTGAGGTGGTACTCCCACATATTTCTTATTTTACTAAATAATTAATTAACTTCATATTCATCACCCCCATGTGTCACTTTTAAATTATTTGTTATTATTCTTTTCTGAAAATTAATTAATTCACCTTTTTGATTAAATAAATATTAAAGTTGAAAGCCCCTCAAGAGTGGGAAAATTTTGAATTAAATTAATCCAAGTTTTAACTGAGGTTGGCTTACCAGGTTGATTTACACCCCTGAGTGGTGATATTCTGCTGGATAATAAGGATTCTACACCCCTATGGCATGTCTTTCCGGACTTATTAGGACCCTGTGCCCTTGCCTTATACCTAGGACTCCACACCCTAGTATATTTAGGACTCCACACTACTATTCCATACATCCTAGACTCCAAATCTAGGTCTTTCAAAGATTTAGGACTCCACGCCCTAATCTTTTTCTCATAGATCCAAGACTTTGAGTCTTGGTATTCCATGGATTTAGGACTTATTTCCATAAATTCCATGGCTTATCATCTATTCTTCTTGAAACTCCACATTTCCCTCAAGGTACTGATTGTGAGCTCATACCCATCTCATGATATTGTTGGTAAGATCTTGTTTACCTAGACCTAAACACATCATAACTGCATAGATTAAGGTCATCAATTTAAAATTCATAATAAATTAACTTAATCATATTTTACCCAAATGTGTACATGAATTCCATAGTCATTTCTGATCTGAGCATCCATATCGACAAGTAACTAAGTTCCCTGCCACATCTTATTCATTACAAAGTTAATCATTCATAATCATGAAAATCATGTTTCATCAACTAGATCATAATCAACTATCTGTTCCACACATAAATGATTAGGATCACAATCAAATATATAATCATACATAAGAAGAGATGCAATCATATATATATATATATATATATATATATATATATATATATATATATATATATATATATATATATATATATATATTAGTGATCACAAGTCAAATGATCCAACCAAGTCCATAACATATAAGTCCAACATACATAATCCATCAACAATCACCCTCCTCGGGTGTCACAAAACTACACTAGCCAGATGGGACACTATATACTTCCCCTCTTGGAACAAAACTTGGCCTCGCGTTTTTATGTGGTTATGCTCATGTTTCATCAACTATCCATGTTTCATCAACTATATATATATATTAGTGATCACAAGTCTAATGATCCAACCAAGTCCATAACATATAAGTCCAACATACATAATCCATCAACAATCACCCTCCTCAGGTGTCACAAAACTACACTAGCCAGATGGGAGACTACACCCAACCATAGGCTCCACTCTCTTAGTAACTTCGGAAAGAGGCCACCCCCATTGCAAGCCATGATACCACCAGGGATTTTCTCTTAGGTCCTCAGGGATATTAATAGGTGCAGGTTACTCTCATTCATACCACTCTTAGTCAATATTTTCTTGTACCCACTTATCCCAAGCCTTTACGATGTTTATCAGATGCTCCCCAACATCAATCTCGAAACCTTCTGAGATAAAGTTTGGATATAGGCTTTCAAACTAGCCCTGTAACCAAATTCTTATTGAAACTCATATTTCTCAACGCACACCTCGACCTCTCCTGCACTTTTTCTTCTTCGACCTTTGTTCAGAACTCCCTAGGTTCCCCTCTCTCTATATCTCTCTCCCTTTATCTCACCTTCCTTCCCTCAAAATTCCCATCTACCTGAAATCCTATGGGAAGGTTCTCGACCTGTACCATGTTTCCTCTGTTAGGAGGAATCTTGTGGGTCAAACATGGGTACTCATGGTGTTCCTTCCCGTTGTCCTCTAGTTTATGGTTTATGCCACCTTAGGCAACCCTCCATATCTCCATTAATTGAGGGTGGTTGGTTTTTCAACTACCAACCCTCTTCTCATTAACTGATTTTTTCTTGAAATCTAAGCTAAGGGAAATAACTGAATATTTACAAATCAAATATATTCAACGACTAGGTCATCTTAGCATGATGAGTGCCCTCTGTAGGTTTCCTCACTCTTTCCTCTAGTGGTATCATGATTATTACTTGAAGGATTCACACCACAGTAAATTGGTTGGAATTTTAATTCAAAAAATAATACATTTACAATGTTCTTATGCCATTACATGGAAAACACAATTCATGATTAATTACACATAATCATAGGTTTAGAAAGTGGGGTGGTACAATCCCCTCCCCCTTCAAAGGAACATTGTCCTTAGTTCTCTTTCTTAGTAATTGCTGGGAAGGCAGGTTGGATAGAGAACAACGAGAAGAGAAAAGGAGCAAAGAAAAGGCGCAGGATCAAGAAGATCAAGAAGATGAAGAAAGAAGAGAGAGGAAAATCAAGAATATAGGGGACATGAACAAATAGCTAGTGCAAAAAATGGGAAAACCAATCGAGCATGATTTGTATCCAGCTCATAATTAGTTGTTGCCAACTGAGCATGAGTGGTATCCAATTCATTATGATATGGAAAGAAAACCTGAGAAAAGGAGACCTAGATATGTAAAAGAGGAGAGAAGTTCATAAGGAACAACAACGAGAGTAGTAGAGATAGAAGAGGAAGCATAGAGGAATTATGAGTAGTAGTTGTAGTTGTAGGATGTTTTGTGTGTAAATAATCCATGAATGTAAGCAGAGGAATATATATTGAACATCTATTGTAGTGCAGAGTGCAAGAAGAATGCCTTAACTATAATAAAGAAGCAAATATTTTGTGGACGTAGCCTTAACTCTGTGTTGAATTATGTCGTCAAATGGTTATTGATGCTTGTATTGTGTTAATTAATGTTTGTGTGGTGTTAATTCCTACCTTCACTATGGATGAATGCTTATCTTTACTGATATTGTTGATAGATTCATGTGCAATAAGATTAATTGTATGTTTAACTGCTAAATGATAAGAATAGAGACTGATATGCATAAAGAATTAAGTAACAAGGTTGGGTTAACTAGGATCTAGTGCGTGAAAGTATCTTGGAGGTATGACAGAGCACACCTCCCTTCTTTCCCTCATCACTACAAAATCTTTGTTCCTTCAATCCCCATAAAGATACCTCAGGTGAGACTTCACCTGCTTCCAGGTGATGTTGAAAGGGCTGGTATTTGTAGGGTTTTGTTGGACTACTTACTTTGAACCCAGGGTCTTGAACCTTCCTGGGCGCCTGTGCCAACAAATGGTTCCATTTCTAGGACACGAAATTTGAAAGTGAGGGAATGTTTTGGAGACCAACGAGGAAAGAGATAACTAAATGGATGGAACAATAATAATAATAATTTGCATAGAAGGAGAATAAAAACCCTCTCTTAAAGAATAAGAAATGGTTGAAAATGTATGTGTATATAGACTTGCATGAGATCTTTTTCAGTGAATTTCCTAATATTTTAGCAGAATGGATGGAAATATTTGTGGAAAATAACGATAGACATAGACCAACTATGCCAAAGAACCAGACTCCTAAACTAGTGAGACGAGTGGACACAATAGACAATAGGACGTCTCATGCAGTGGAATTTTGGCTGGACAATATCTTGGGAGGATACATAACATAATTTTCCATAGACTGTACCCAAGCTTACAATGTTGCAGAAAGAGACTTCTTTAAAGGTCTGCGAGGAATATTCATAAATTCGATAGCTACCTAGATAAAAATTTTGCTATGTGATAAAGAAGTGATGACAATGGAGTCATATAGCTAAAGAAATTCACACACATGGAGGGATTGAGGTTTGCTGACCAAGAGTTTATCTGGGGGTAGGAAAATGGATAGAGGAAAAAGAGATTGAGAATGCAAGAGAAAGAAGAAGGGATATCAAAAGGAGAATATGAATTTGGAGTCCTACGTAGTGGGAGAAGGTATAGGAAATTTAGAACTAAAGCTTGGGAGAGAGAGCACCACAATGAGTACCTAAAACACCATGCAGACATCCATATCATAGAATTAAAATAGACAGAGGGAGAAGAGGAATATATCCAATTCATTCCAGTCATAGAAGAACTAGTAAGTCCTGTCCGATCCAATTCCTGGTTCAAAACAACAACCTCATGTGCGTCACCTGAATCTGAGACAACGTTCTAAGATCTTTACAGAGAACTTGTAATCAATAAAGGAAGTCAGATAAATAATATCTATAGCAGTGGTAGTGGTATAGGTAGTCAGACTAAACTAGCATCACTAGGAAGGTGTCCTACACCCAACAACATGGCATGAGTAGATAATACACCAATATTGTCGGAGTTCAAAGGAAATGGATTTGAGGATCCAGGACAACATTTGTTCATATGTGCAACTGGAAACAACATGCAACAAATTTTAGAGGACGCACGCTAGTATGGTACATGAAGCTCCAAATTACTACACCACCAGGTCAAATAAGGAAATTATTAGAGATTACACAAGCATTTTTAAAAGAATCTAAGAAACCAAATTCTGAGTCACAGTACATCACTGAGCTCAAGGAGATCAAGCAAGGGAATACTGAGTCAGTATGGGAGTTCAATCATAGGTTCAAAAACATGATGGGGAGGTTAACATTTCAATTACTTGATCAACCACTCAGAGAGTGGTTCATTACAGGCTTGTTACCTTACATCTAAAGTCCTTTAATACATGAAAAGGTTACATCACAGTCCAAGGCATTGGAAATTCCTATGAAATTGGAAGCCTCTCCGGTCGGAGACAACAACGCAATGGTGTAGATATAGAATCAACTAGATGAATTACCAATTTAGTTGGAAGAAATCATAAAGGGGAAAGAGAAATAAGAATAGGTATGGTGCACAAAATGCAAGACTGAAGATCACCAAAAAGATGAATGTCTAACATTTGCGCATTACTTAGAAGCCCGAGTGCCAAACCTTCTACCAGGAGGAGGATAATGCAAGATATGAAAGAAGTGGGGACATAACCACGATGAGTGTCAGCTATTATAGAAATATCAACATACCCCAAGAAGCTTATTCTATAGCTTTTGTGGATCAATGGGACATGAAGACAAATATTTCCATGCATTTGATCTAATGAGGGAGCACACGATATACATGTATAGGATTCATGAGGAGAATGTTGTGATAGAAAGAGGAGGGTAGTATAATAGTCCAAGAGGATTTAATCAAGGAAACTGAGGAGGATTCGATAGGGTTTGGGGTAGAAAAAAATACGGGAGAGGAGGAAGAGGCCCCATAGTATGTTATAATTGTAACCAACAAGGAAACTTAGTGTGAAATTTCCAAAATCCCTACACAACATGTACTTACTTTCGGGCGTTAGAATATGCGATAGAGGACTTCCCACAATTGTTGGAAAAATGATAGGCCATATTAAATCAGAACCAAAAACCGAATATTCAAAATATATCCACCGAAATATGGGACAAAGGACCCAAAATAGCGATCATTACGCATGGAGGAACCGAAATGGGGATGGATGCAACCAACGCAAGGACATCGGTTGAGCAGCGAAGAAAGAAATCAGAAGAACCTACACACGAATTTGACCCAAAATAAGAGAAGGACACCTATAAAAAATAAGGAAATAACTTGTGCAACAAGAATAGATAACGTCCACATCAGCTACACCACCTATGGGGGATATGCATCCCACTGAGGACTAGGTCATGACCAAAGGATCACTGGAGAAGGTAAGCACCTTAGGAATTTTTTTTCAAAGTTTCTTTGAGCTGGTTGAAGATGAAAAGGCGTCGCATACATTATGCTCTATGATCGGTCAATGCACTTAAGGAAACAAAACCCTCACTGAAAAGAAATTAGTGAACCAACTATTGCTCAAGAAAAGAACCAATGAAGAATTTAGGTTCAATGAGTAGATTGGAGAATACAACATAGACAATATGATTTTAGATTTAGGTTTTGATGTGAATGTGCTACCTAAGAAGACATGGGAGATGATGGAGAAGCCAAAGCTAGCATGGTCACCCATCTAATCGAGACTAGAAAATTAGTACAATATAGTACCTATTGGGAGATTAACATAAATACCTGTGAATATAGATGGAGTCTGAAACGTCACATATTTTGAAGTTATCGATATTGTGGATGACAACGAACCATATCCATAATTAATGGGACTGTAATGGGCCTTTGATAACCAAGCCATTACCAACTTGAAAAGGCATGAGATGATATTTGAAGTCAAAGACTTGAAAGTAATTGCACCCTTAGACCTAAAAGAAGGAAGGTGATACATAGAACTAGTGTGGGGTGATAAAATCGATCACCTTTACAACATGACTACAAGGATGGAAAATTATGTTAGCCCCACTGTAGATGATACACTAAGTTGGAGAAGAATCAATTCGTCTACATCAAACTCAGAAGTAGGTTTGGAAAATTGGCAGCAGAGGATGAATGAAGTCTCAACATGATGATGCACACGCATGACCAGGTCATTACGGTGGATTGGAATAAAATTTTGCAACCAACCCATGTATTATGGATTGACAGATATAACAACATTTATCCAAAAATTTGAAGCACAGGTTCCAGAACAATAGAGGCTACTAGCACTGGATGTTTTATTGAAATTCACCCCTGCAAGATGGTGGGAGACACACAAAGCTACCATGGAAGATTGGCAACAATGTAGGAGACTAATCCATATAATATTTAATACCGAAGAGGGAGACATGATGTATAAATATACTTGGGAAGGAAACCCAACAGACCATGTTGTGTAGTGTGAAAAAGTGTGGGAATTGATCCCAAGGAAAGAATGGACACATAGGTTTATACATACTCTAGATACCATTACAGAGAACCGATACTTAGAATTGGAGATGCATAGAGATACAATGGAATGGGAGTACATAGCCTAATGATTCTAGGTAACATTTACCTTTCAGAGTGAGTCATACCCAATAAGTGCAATGCTATAGGAAATTAAACAGAAAATCTTTGCTGAAGAAGAAGCAATGGAAGTAATATCCATATGCAGCACACACAATGCCTCCATGATGGTCCACAATTTATTATAATGTTACAATGTGACGCGATTGGAGAAGGACGATGATGATCCTCACAATATCCAAGTATAGGAAACAAAGGGTGAACAAACAATAGAAGGCCCAGAGATGGAATCTACAACATATGCGCAACCAGTCAAGACACACAAAGTTAATATTGGAACAGAGGAAGATCCTAAGTTTGCACAGATAGGGGAGTACTGGGATGAGGAAATCGTAGAAAAGATAGTCGATCTACTGTGCGAATATCAAGGCTTATTTCCCATGCCATTCTCAGATATGAAAGGATTAGCAGATGAGCTAGGGGAGATGAGGATCCCACTAAAACCTGATACTAAACCAGTAAAATAGAGAGCCTACAGACTGAACCCAAGATATAAAGAAAACGTCAAGGAAGAAATAGATCGCATGTTGAAAGCATGAGTTATTGAACCGGTTGAGGAATCTGAATGGATAAGTCCCATAGTAGTCTAGGACAAGAAAACATGGGGTATAAGAATCTTTTTTGACTTGAGGAAACTGAACGATTCATGCTTGCACGATCCATTCTCAACACCATTTACATATGAAGTACTAGAAAATAGGTGGACAAGAGGCCGATTCATTCATATATATTTTTTCAGGATAACATCAGATAATAATTGCACTAGAAGATATACATAAGAATACATTTGCAATGGAATGGGGAACCTTTCAATATACAATAATTCCATTTGGGTTAAAGAACACCCCTGCAGTGTTTTCTAGAGTAGTTGTTGTAGTGTTTAAGGAGTTCATTCACAAGTTTCTCGAAGTCTACTTGGATGAATGGACTATATTTATCATGTTACGAGATCATGTTGAATTTCTAAGACTAATGTTGGATAAGTGTAGACACCATCAGATATCCTTAAACCTATTTTTCGTGCACCATTTGGAATATTATTGGGACATGTCATATGCAAACAAGGCTTGGTAGTTGATCCAACAAAGATTGCAGTTATTCTAGACTTACAACCACTTACAACAGTCAAACAACTATGCACAACATTGGGTCATACTAGGTATTACAGGAAATTTATCAAAGGATATGTGCATATTACAACCCCAATGGAAAAAATATTGAAAAAAGACACGAAGTTCCAGTGGAATGATGATTTCCAGAAAGGACTCAATACACTAAAACAAAAGTTAGTAATTACGTCGATATTGATTTTTATGGATTGAAACAAGGAATTTCATGTACACGTGGATTCATCATCAATAACATTGGGCACGATCTTGTCACATCCAGGTGATAGAGAGATAGATCATCCAATCACTTTTGCAAGTAGGAAACTATGAACAATGGAGAAACATTTCACCACAACAGAACGTGAGGGATTGGCTATGGTCTATGCACTGCAAAAGTTCAGACACTGCTTACTAGGTTCACACTTCAAGATGTACACAAATCATTTTGCGTTGAGATATATGCTCAACAAGCCAGTGTTAGGGTGGAGTATTTGCATATGGATCATATTGTTCAAGTAGTATGACTTCAAATTAGTAGTAAAACTAGGTAAACTTAACAAAGGACCAGACTACTTGTCGCGTATTCTATCGAGAGAAGAGGAAGGAAACCTAGATGACATCTTTCCAAATGCACAATTATTCTCCATTAAGATGGTAGATACTTATTTTATAGATATTGTATATTTTCATAGTACAGTAATGTCCCCCTTAGACATGACGGTTGCGCAAAAAAAATAGTTGGTAGTAAAAGCCGCGGACTACCAAGTAATTGCAGGAATCTTATACAAAATGGGTGCATATGAAATACTACAACGTTGTGTAGTCGAACAAGAAATACCAACTATATTGGTAGAAGTGTATGATGATATAGAAGGAGGAAATTATGTAGGGAAATCCACTGCACATAAGGTCTTGTGCGCAGGGTTATGGTGGCCTTCACTCCACAAGCATACAAAGGAATACTATCAGACATGCGATGTTTGTGAAAGGGTTAGAAAACCCTCCAAAAGGGACAAGATTCCATTGAACCCATAGGTTACATTATAGGCTTTTGATAAGTAGGCTATCAACTTCATTGGACCAATTAAACCACCAACAAGAATATCAGGCATGAGGTACATCATTACAACAATAGAATATCTAACTTGATGGGAGGAAGTTGCACCAGTCACGGATTGCAGCGTAGAAACTGCCACACACTTTTTGTTTGAAAACATAGTAACTCGATCTAGATGTCCTAGAACATTAATGAGTTATCAAGGGACACACTTTATCAATAAAACCATAACATCCTTGACTGAGGAATTCCAAATCCACCACTAGAAGAGCATGTCATACCACCCACATGCTAATGGAATAGTGGAAGCATTCAACAAAGTCCTAGAGAATGAAATAACAAAAATATGCAATGTGGGAAGAGATGATTGGGACTTAAGAATCCTTGCAGTATTATTGGAATATAGGGCAACCAACAGGAAGTTAACAGGACAAACACCTTTTAGGTTGGTATACGAACATGAGGTAGTAATTTCGATGGAATTTATTGTACCAAGCCTATGCATCACAACTATCGCAGATCTGTCGGACTCAGGTGCAATACAAGAATGACTATCACAACTGGTACAACTAGAGAATGATATATTTTCCATAGGATTCCATCAACATGTGCAAAAAAAAGGGAAAAAGCATGGCATGATAGACACATTTAGTAAAAATAATTTCAAGTAGGCGACTTGGTACTACTATATGATAGAAAGTTTATGCAACACCCAGGGAAGTTCCGCATGCACTGGTTAGGACGATATGTGATCTAAGGGGTGGAAAAGGTAGGTGATGTGCAGTTGGAAACACTTAATAGAGTACCACTGAAAGGAAAATTGAATGGAATTCGGCTAAAACTATACCAAGAGGGATTTCAAGATTCACAATAGGAAGAACCACACAAGAAGTCAAAAAAAAAGGAGAAAGAACATGCAAAAACAAACTGACAATGGAAACTGCACAAGCAGGGGAAACTGCACCAGCTAGGGAAACTGACGCAAAATTTTTCAAGTATGCGGTAGTAAGGACACCCTGCTATACGCCGTGATAGCTGTCAAGTATGAAAAATATGGAAAAGACAGTTACAGATAGATAAGTACAAACCATAAATCAACATTTATCACAATGCATACAGTCGCCATAAGGCCCAGTCATAAAGCTACCATAAAGACATGGAGTAAAATAAAAACATCACCAATACGCATGACTGAGTGGCAGTACACAATGAAAATATGCTAATGGACTTGGAAATAAAGCGCCATTAACACCAATATCTGTCACGATACGGGTGGAGGAGACAAGCGGGAAGGTGCGAAGGTGAGTGCAAAACTAGAAAAAAAGGCATAACATTTGTCAGGCTTGCCAGACACGGCTCATTGTTAGTTAGAAATTACAAGGAGAACCGATAGAATGGAGATAAAGTGATACAAAAAGCGCTAAGAACTACCAGAGCTGAGCTAACTATAGAGATGGTGCCACCCAAAGCCGTTGGAACAATAACAAAAATATCAAGAAGGAGTCACACCAGACCTCTTGTAGCCGAAGAAGATATTGAGGAAACCCCAGGTGCATCCTCATCATAGCTGTCGAGGTTTCATCATGATTACATACCATCGATAAAGGATGACACCCCACCAGTTACAGTGCAGATGAATCCAGATTATAGGATGGTGACACCAAAAATTCTAGAGGAAGTTATCATTGATGAAGACATGCTAGGGAAGGTGCCTCATCTAAAATATGTCGACCATGACATTATCGACATGTTGAAGTTCCATTTACTTGCACCTCATGAATACCTAGAACTACAAATATATCCACGGATACAACAAAGCGTACAAGTGGTCAAGGTATGGGCTAGAGGACTGGAGCGTGCAAGCCTCCTTAATTTGTTTGACATCCCCCACTTTGACCACAACAATGAAATAAATTCATGTGTCAAACTCCTCCTATATTTCATACATGGGGGGTACATGTGGCTAGATAGGAAAATTTCTATTTATACATACCTTATATCATGAATCATTGGACTTCCCACCCAGGGGAAAGACCTTGCAACACTATTCGCAGACAAGAAGGAAGAATGGGCACTATAGGAGGCTATGCGAACAAAGTTTCACATGGTGAGAGGGATGTGTAGTTTGGACATGCCAACGATATGTGACCTCATAGTATGAATAGCCATGTTATCCCCTATCCTAGGGATAACTAAGGATATCATGTCTCGAGGCCCACATGTCTGTTAGAAAAAGAGGATCGCAGAGCAATAAAATAAAACAAATGTGGAAAAAAAAACACTGAAGATACACAATACAATAGAGACACAGATATACATGGTTCAACCACTATGGGCTATGTCCACCAAAGAAATTTCCAGGTCCTTCCTTTATTATTATCCAACAAAATAAGGGATACAACCTACAACAAACATGTTGTAAATTCATCTTCTATCTCTCATAGTCTCCTCTCTCAAAATATAATATTCGCAATGATACATAGACGAAATACATTGCCCTCATAAAAGAGGGTTTCCTTCTAGGGAAAAAAACCCTAACACAACTTCTACTGTCAGATATGAGACCTTATAATGGACGATCCAGATTTACAATGAAATTACAATATACATTTACAAGGAATTTTTTCCTTTTGGGGATTTTCCCCAAAACCCCCATCGGGGAACGCTGTGCCTCGAACCCCCGTCGGGGGCCCGCTTGCCCCCAGACCCCTCAGCCGGGGGGATGGAATCCCCAGACCCCATAGAGGAGGTAATCCCCCTCTGCAGTCCCCCACGTGGAGGAGTGTAGATTATTCTGAGGTCTAAAGTATTCATGGGGTATAAACACGACTGAAAACAAAGACCTTTTAATTAGGAAGATAATCAGGCTCCACAACCAACAAGGTCCTAGACATGGAGTGCCGAGATCCGGATGACTTGAGAAACAACAATATCCATCCCCTCTTTTCTTTAGTACAACCCATTTATCAGCAACATCAGTATCCATCCCACCATCTTGGTCTTGAAGTAGCAGTAAGTCTTTCTCCATGAGGTAATGAGTTTGGGTATCATGGTATGTGTCACTCTGATTATTGAAACACTTAAATATGTTGAATTGAATTGTCCTTCATTTCATAACATTTTCATGGAAATTATTCTATTTAAATTGTTCATACCTTCATGGGTGGCATGATGCACTAGTAAGTTGATCTCCCTTTAGGATGGGTTTCCACTGGGTGAGTCCATGACAAATCATCGTTCGTTCCCTCCATACTTACCACTTTCCATCTTTATTCCTCTCATTCCCCCCCTACCTTTGTTCGGGCATTGGGATTTTCCACACTAGGAAGGGTTGTACCTTGCCTTGTGGGAAGAAGGGGATAAAGGCCCAGAGGTTAAAAGTAGCTGGAAAGAGTTAAAAGATGAAAATGAAACCTTTGAGATGCTTTGCCCAAAGATTCCCGAGAAAGCAGTAAAAATATTTCCAGTAATAAAAGGGAAACCATAAGATAAATAAACACTCGAGGTATTAGTTGGTGGATGGGAGGTCTCATCATGAGCCGACCTATTATGACCATGGTCATGTAGTGGTAGTGGTATGGAACTACCATCTATTTGGTCACCCAAATAGGGTAGTGGCTCTTGGTGGCATAACCAAGAGAAAGTGGGTCTCATCACAAGCCAACCTTCTCATCTCCATGAAATGCTTGTGGATAACATTGTCACCTTTGGTCACCAAGCCAGAACAATGTCCCTCAAATATTCCCTTCATGCATAAAAGAAAAAATATCAAAAGTAATGAATCTAAGAATAAAAGGCCTTGAATGGGCTAGGAAAAAATGGCATCCATGATAAGGTACAAATCACCCTCTACAAAGGCACCCACAGGTAAGATTTACATTTCCCTGTTATCATTGCACCTCATTCCCAAATAGTTAACCCATGCCACCTCATACACTTACATGACCTATATTGGCTCTCTCTTGGGAAACAACCCAAACTTAAGGAGGAATAGACCAATAGGACACCCTGAGACCCTCTCCAAACTTGACTTGTTAAATTGCATAACGTCTTTGAGCATTTTTCTGGGTAAAGGGGGGTGTTGATGCACATGTTTGGGTCATTTGATTATTGGATTTGATTTACATGTTATGATCCCTGTGACTTATGAATCCTTGGAGGACATACTTGTTGTTGCTGCAGGACCTCGCCTGGTGGACATGTACACATGGGGGAATGAAGACATCGGAGACTTGCACCAGGAATAAAGAAGGATGTTTCCCTTGGAGACACCCTGGCATACCTATACCCAAGGGGATCTTTCTCTTCCACTTGGACATTGACCTTTGAGAGACCATGATGTCACCGTCATGACCCTAGACGTCATCTGGAGCTATATTTTGCATTCTGAGGGTAGTTGTGACTGGTTGGCATGTGTGGCCATCATTCAGGGCCTTTGGAGGCCAAATGTTTTGCATCTGCAGCCCAACGTTCCACCTTGGGGGTCCAACGTCATCTTAGAAGGGCACAACGTCACCCTTAGGGGTGATTTTACATGCTACTTAATTTTATTTATGCCAAATTTGAATTTATTTGTAAATTGGCCCGGTCGACCTTATTTTGAATTGAAAATTAATTAAAGGTCAAAATTATGTATAAATAAACATAAAGTACATTCATTTTTATGACAACAACTCCTCACACAAGAGGAGAGGTCTGAAATTTGCGCTGAAATTGTGAGGCACACTCTTGTATAAGGATGATTTTTTGTAATTTGGATCAATCTTGGAAGATTTTATGGTGATCTTGCATGGTATTTCATGATCATTCTTGGTGCAAGTAGGTAAAATATGCATTTTTTTCATCTATTGAATGGTTTATGTATGGTTTTATTTTCTCATACAAGATTATGAAATTGCATGATATGCTTAATGATTGAAGTAAGGAACTTAAATTGCCAATTTCTTACTTTCTATTTGCCAAGCTTTTCATTGAATTGATCTAGTGACTAGTGAAACTATGGATCCCTAGTTTCCTAGCACTCTAAGGTTTTTACCTAGTTACCTTTGCCTACATTCTTGTCCCATAAGAATCCTAAGGATAGCAAGGTTCTAGGGCCTAGAATTTCCTACACCTTAGTATATTGTTTTCTTGAGGAAAATGAATAGGGGGACTTAAGTTACTACTTCTCCTATGCATTCCTCTTGGACTTTTGTGCACTATCAAAATTGATTTGAAACCTTATAAGAATTCATCCACTTGACTCCATAAGCCGTAGAAGGAACTAGTTCTAGCCTCTCTGTTATTGAAGGATTGATTAAACACTCAAACTCTCTTCCTTGAAGCTTTTGCTAATTTCTACTAACCCTAAACTAGACTAATTCCTTAGCTAACTTGCTGCTGTTGAAAATAATTGCTACAACCATACTAATTCATGCTAATTTGCTACATTCACCTACATAACTTGCACCCATCTCACTAAGAAATTGCTTGTGACAATTGCCAATCAATCTACTAGATAAATTCTAAGTTTACATGGTGTTTCATTGCAATTTTGAGCACTACAATTTGTTGTTGTTACAAAAGATTGCTACAACCATCTAACTGCAGAAAATTCTCTGCAAAAGTGACGTTCAGTTCTAGCTAGACATTGCCAAATTTTCTTGCGACAATTAATTATCATTCTTCCTAGTTAAAGCTACACTTTCTTGTCTTTTTCAAGCAATTTCAAGGCATATTTGTTGTGGATGTTACACAATATTTATTTCTGTTGTAAACTATTACATTGCTGCAATTTTATATCATCTAGCCTATTTTTTGAAGTTTCATGGTTTTAAGAAGCACTAAAATCATATTTTGTACTTGAAAGATCACGTGTTTTCTTTGTTGTCTTGTTCTGGGTAGGTACACTCCATTTTTACCATTTCTTAATCCCTTAAAGACCTTAAGAACCTTTTGACTTGAGTGACCAGTGAGGGGGATTTTCTTTCATCCTTGCCTTAGTCTAATCAACCCTTTAGGTCACTGGGGACGTCTCCCTTGGGGTAACTTCGATATACTCCTAAACAGAAAGTGGTTTCCTATTAAAGGTGACAGTGATAGCTCACCCCCTATTACACCAATATTTCCTTCACTTGAATTGGGCTTTGGGCAAGTACAGATTGTGTGATAACATTTTGGTGCCGTTGTCGGGGAACATCAATTCAATTTTCCTCGAATGACACTTTTTCGGTAAGTCTTTATCCAAAGCATTTGATTCATAAATCTTACCTGGCGACTCTACTGAGGGTGATTCTCTCTTTTCCCTTTAACGATCCCTAGAAGGATTATCTCGAGACTCCACTAATGATTAATCCAAACATGGATTCTCTATGGGACCCACGTAATTTTAAACCCTTGGATATGAGTAAAAGTATGAGCTACCCTTGACAAATTCCTTCGAGGTATGAAAAATCACTCCCTAAATTTACTGGTAGTGATGAAGAGAATGTTGAGAACCTTATCTATGAATTTTATGCTTTCTTTCAACTCCACACTATCAACGATGATGCAAAATAATTAGCAATGAAACTTTTCTCTGCTACTCTTCATGATAATTCCAGGAGATGGTATGATGACCTCCCTGAGTCTAGTTTTACAACCATGGATACATTAGAAAAGGTATTTCTCAAGAGATGGAATATCAAAGAGGATCCTATGGTGTTTCTAAACAAACGTAATCACATAAATAAGAATGAGAATGAGACCATTAGGGAGTTCCATATCAGGTTCCAGAAGTTGTTACAACAACTTCCTAAAAGCCATCGTCATGTTTCTAAGTTCCTCTTTGTCATCTATATAAGGGATTTCTCAGGAAAATCAATTTTTTTTCTCGATATAAGAAGGACAAGGACAATTCGAGAAGCTTATGACATTTCCACGAAAGTCGAATCCAATGTATTTTCATCCAAGGTAGAGCAATCCTTTTCTCCAAAAGTCAATATTGGTGAGCCCAAATATACCCTAGATATTCGTAAGAGAATACCTTGCCTTGAGACTCCTATTGAAGAATTCCTGAAAGGTTTGGAACAAGACATCAATCAACAAGATTTTTAGGAGAAGAATCTTGATGAAAGTTACCAATCCCATGGGGAGAAACAAGAAATTTATCTTGCTTCTAGAAAGGATAACGAGGACCCGGTTGAAGAGTGAGAGCCTGAAGATATTAGACATGATGATGAAGTATTAATGTGTGCTCCTCCTTCTGATGAAGCCATCCCAAATCCTATTCCTTCTGCACAAGAAGAAGATGATGAGGTTAGTCACTTTCCTTTTCAGGTTTTTGATGATACCTTATTCTATGATTCAAAAGGTGAAGAAGAAAGGGAACCCTTGGACAAGCTATATCCTCCATATTATGAAGATGAATATGTAGAGGCAAGTCATGAGGATGAGACAATGATATCTTCTCTTCCATTTGATGAAGTTTTCCAAGCCTTTGACACTCCTACTTAGGAAGAACTGAGTACGGTAAGTTGTTTCCCTTTCCAAGATTTTGATGATGCCATATTTTGTGATTTGGAAAGAAAAGAAGTGTTAGAGGAGCCATTGGATGTTTTAAGACATTCATTTTATGATAAAGGTAATGACATGGTTAATAATATTGATGAGTTCATACATGCCAGGAAACGTAAATGGGATGTGATTGGGTATGATGGGGATCCCATTTATGACATTGAGGGTCATTTCCAAATGTTTCCTTTACAACTATTGTATGAGGTTACTAATGATTTTGACATATGGCAACAAGGAGATGATATAGTTACAAACACTTTCCAAACACCCAAGGATGACCTAGTTCTATGTTCTCCTAATTATTTTCGGTCATACCTTGAGGATTTTGATGAATATTCCTTTGAGCATTCAGATTTATTCTATGAATAAAATTATCAACCACCGCTGTGCTCAAATATTGATAAGAGTGAGGACATTGATTTCCTAAAGAAAGATACTTGTGACAAGATTTTCCATCTCCATTTGATTACTTTACTTCATTATATCATTAAGGATGCAATTGGGAAACATTTCCCTTGTCCCAAGTCTTCTCTAGGATAGGGCCTTATTTTATAATTTTAGGATAGGTTGAGTACCTTAAGAAGAAGTTTATTATATTCGTCTTTCATCCTTCCCTTAAGAAATTGTCAATCATCCTCTAGGTTCTTACTAGTCCCTTCCCATACCTCGTGATGTGAAGACGTCCAAGGCAACCAACCTTCAGACTCTTTAAATCAGTATTTTGAGCCTTTAATTTTTCACGATCCCTTTATGAGATGGATTGAGAACTTTCCTGGAAGTGTGACTTAGCATAATTTTTTCCCTCCCTCTAGCCTCCATGAGATAGACTTTACGATTTTTGATGATGCGATACATGTTCTAACTCATGTTATTTTTTTGCTTGACTTGTCATTGTTTTGGTTTACAATGAAGCACATAGGCAGGTATTATGAGATATTTCTAGGATGGCTTCCCTGGTTATTTGACTACACCTAGCATTCTACAAATAGGTAAGTAGAGGTAGGTAGGCATTTGCATCCATTGTATATACCATTTGCATATCATGTTATCATAGTTGTAGTTACATTTTACATATTATTTTTTCTCACTTGTATATATGTATGCTCATGATTATATGCTAGATTATAGATTCTCTTTATTTTATTATATCATATATGAAAAAGGGGTTATATCACCACCCTAAGGATTACTGATGCATTTTGTTGAGATCTAGCATGCACAGGTCATACCAGAGATGTTGAGGTTCTCATGCACTCTACGGTGAGCACATGTTCCTGAGTTGGAGCCAGATGTTATCCCATACCCTAGGGATAACTAAGGAGATCATGTCTCGAGGCCCACATGTCCTAGACATGGAGTTCCTAGAGCCGAATGACTTGAGAATGGCCCCTCTTTCCTTCAGTGCAAACCATTTATCAACAACAATATCCATCCCACCGGCCTAGTCCTGAAGTAGCAGCAAGTCTTGCTCCATGAGGTAATGAGTCTGGGTATCATCGTATGTGTCACTATTATTATTGAAGAAACTGAATATGTTGCATTGAATTCTGCTTCATTTCATAACGTTTTCTTGAAAATTATTCTCTTTAACTTGTTCATACCTTGAAGGGTGACATGATGCCCTAGTAAGTTGATCTCCCTTTAGGATGGGTTTCCACTGGGTCAGTCTATGAAAGGTCATCGCCCGTTCCCTCCATACTTATGACTTTCCATATTTATTCCTCTCATTTCCTCCCTACCCTTGTTTGGGCATTGAGATTTTCCACACTAGGAAGGGTTGTACCTTGCCTTGTGGGAAGAAGGGGCTAAAGGCCCAGAGGGTAAAAGTAGCTGGCAAAAGTTAAAATCCAAAAATGAAACCTTTGAGATGCTTCACCCAGGGATTCCCAAGAAATCAATAAAAATATTCTTAGTAAGAAAAGGGAACCCATAAGATAAATAAACACTCAAGGTATTAGTTGGTGGATGGGAGCTCTCATCATGAGCTGACCTATTATGACCATGGGCATGTAGCGCTATGACACTACCATCTATCTGGTCACCAAACCAGGGTAGTGGCTTGTTGCACCAGGCCAAAGTGGAAAGAAGGATGATCGTGGGAAAGAAAGTGTGCAGAAACGAAAGTAACAGCTGGAAGGTAACACAACACACGTGCATGCAAGAAAGCATGCACAAGGAAAGCGACAACTAGAGGAAGAACATCACGTGTGCATGAGAGGAAGACCTAATGTTGGTAGGGTTAGGGTTTTGGTAATACATTGTAAATGAATGAAGAGCCTGATATATATAAATAAAGATACACATGTATAATAGAGAGGTTGATTCACTTTTATATTAGTTCATCTTTTGTAATGTTCTATCATAGCTAGACACGAGTTGATACGTTATGTAATAGGGTTATGGACCAATTTTGTAAGATGTTGAGCTAAGAACAAAGGAGAGGAGGGAGATATAAAGATTAGATTGCAAGCTGTGGAGCCTGGTACGATCTAGTTCACCTCATACAAATCTTACCCATCAGAGGGAATTGTAAACACGCGACACTGGAGATGTAGAACTGCCATAATAAAAGAGCCAAGAGACAAATMTTTGTGGACGTAGCCCAGGAGGGAGTGAACCACGGTAATATTTGTGTAATGTGATGAATGCATGCATATCTTTATTTTCTTTCAACAGTTAATTGTTATGCTTAATGAATGAGTTAATACACTGTTATGGAATATGMTTATGTTGTTTGGGAAATAAAYTGTAAGGGGTAGATGCATAACCGTGAGTACTGGTAGATTGTAATCATGATTTGTAGTAGATGGATCGTATTAATAATCCCCTATCTCATACTCAATCCTAGGCTGTAAACACCTGAGTCTTATAGACACCCATTTAAAKCTATCTCGGGTGAGACTGCGTAGTGCACTTTGTGTACTGTGTTGCCTTCTGGTCTACCAGGAGGTCCGATAGTTTTAGAGGCTTTGTTGGAAACCTGAAAGACATGAACCCTGGGTCAATAACTTAGACAGTAAAAGAAAGCTGCTAAACCAACATGGCTCTTGGTGGCATAGCCAAGAGAAAGGGGGTCTCATCATGAGCCAACCTTCTCATCTTCGTGAAATTATTTTGGATAACGTTGTCACCTCTGGTCACCAAGCCAGGATACTATCCCTCAATTCTTCACTTGAAGCATAAAAGAAAAAAGATCAAAATAAATGAAGCTAATAATAAAAGGCATTGAATGGGATAGGAAAAACTAGCATCCATGACAAGGTGTAACTCACTCTCTACAAAGGCACCCATAGGTAAGATTTACATTTCCCTATTATCACTACACCCCATGCCCAAACACTTATCCCATGCCACCTCATACACTTACATGACCTAGATTGGCTCTTGCTTGGGAAACACCCCAAAATTAAGGAGGATTATCCCAATAAGACACCCTCAAACCCTCTCCAAACTTGAATTGTTAAATTACATAACGTTTATGAGCATTTTTCTAGGTAAAGGGGGGTTTTGATGCACATGTTTGGGTGATTTTATTATTGGATGTGATTTACATGTTATGATCTCTATGACTTATGAACCCTTGGAGGGCGTACTTTTTGTTGTTGTAGGACCTTGCCCGGTGGATAGGTACACATGGGGGGGTCATTAGCTTAGACCTCCATGGGGTTTAAAGCCCACATATGGATGCTATAACCCCAACTAGGGTCAAGAAGACATCAACGACTTGCACCAGGAAGAAAGAAGGACATTTCCCTTAGAGACACCCTGACAGAACTAGACCCAAGGGGATGTTTCTCTTCCACCTCTACATTGACCTTTGAGATCCCATGACATATCCATAATGACCATGGATGTCATCCATAGCTAGGGTTTGCATTTTAAGGGAAGTTGTGAGCTAGTTGGAACATGTGGGCATCATTCAGGGCCTTTGGGAGCCAAACGTTCTGCATCTGGAGCCCAACCTTCCACCTTGGGGGTCCAACGTCACCCTAGAAGGGCATGAAGTCACCCTTAGGGATAATTTTACATGCTAATTAATTTTATTTATGCCAAATTTGAATTTATTTGTAAATTAGCCAGGTCAACCTTATTTTGATGTGAAAATTAATTAAAGGTCAAAATTCTGTATAAATAAACATAAAGTACATTCATTTTTATGACAACAACTCTTCACACAAAAGGAGAGGTCTTCAATTTGCACCCTAGAAGGGATATTGGCTGAAATTGTGAGGCACACTCCTGTATAAGGCTATTGTTTTGCAAGTTGGATCAATCTTGGAAGCTTTTATGGTGATCTTGCATGGTATTTCATGATCATTCTTGGTGCAAGTAGGTAAAATATGCATTTTTGTCATCTATTGAATGGTTTAGGTATGGTTTTATTTTCTCGTACAAGATTATAAAATTGCATGATATGATTAATTCTTGAAGTAAGGAACTTAAATTGCTACTTTCTTACTTTCTAGTTTCCAATCTTTTTATTGAATTGATCTAGTGACTAGTGAAACCTTGGAGCCCTAGTTTCCTGGCACTCTAAGGTTTTGACCTAGTTATCTCTGCCTAAATTCTTATCCCATAAGAAGCCTAAGGAGAGCAAGGTGCTAGGGCCTAGAATTGCCTACACCTTAGTATATTGTTTTCTTGAGGAAAATGCATAGGGGGACTTAAGTTTCTACTTTTCCTATGCATTCCTCTTGGAATTTTTTTGCACTATCAAAATTGATTTGCAGCCTTAGAAGAAGTTGTCCACTTGACTCCATAATCCCTAGAAGACACTAGTTCTAGCCTCTTTATTATTGAAGGATTGATTAAACACTCAAACTCTCTTCCTTGAAGCTTTTGCTAACTTCTACTATCCCTAAACTAGACTAATTCCTTAGCTAACTTCTTGTTGTTGCAAATCACTGCTACAACCATACTAATTCATGCTTATTTGTTGCATTCACCTACATAAATTTCACCTAGTTCACTCAGAAATTGCTTGTGACAATTTCCAATCAATCTACTAGATAAATGCTAGGTTTACATGGTGTTTCCTTGCAATTTTGAGGACTACAATTTGTTGTTGTTACAAAATATTGCTATAGCCATCTAACTACAACAAATTATCTGCAAAAGTGACATTTAGTGCTAGCTAGACATTGACAAATTTGCTTGCGACAAATAATTATCATTCTGCCTAGTTAAAGCTACATTTTCTTGTTTTTTTCAAGAAATTTCAAGGAACATTTGTTGCGGCTGTTACAAAATACTTATTGTTGTTGTAAACTATTACATTTCTGTAATTTTATATCAGATAGCCTATTTTTTGAAGGTTCATGGTCTTAAGAAGCACTAACATCATTTTTTGTACTTGAAATATCCCATATTTTCTTTGTTGTCTTGTTCTGGGTAGGTACACTCCATTTTTACCTTTGCTTCATCCCTTAAAGACCTCAAGAACCTTTTGACTTGAGTGACCAGTGAGAGGGGGATTTTCTTGCATCCTTGCCTTAATATTATCATCCCTTTAGGTCACCGAGGATGTCTCCCTTGTGGTAACTTTGATATACTCCTAAACATAAAGGGGTTTCCTATTAAGGTGATAGTGACAGGTCATCCCCTATTACGCCAATATTTCCTTCACTTTCCTTAGGCTTTGGGAAAGTACAAATTGTGCGATAACAAGCCACAAAAATGCTAACAAGAAAACTGCTACGTAAATGCAAAAAAGACCAAGTCCCAACATGGGTAATATCGGTCGTAGAGCAATGTGTTGAGGGCACTACAATGAGCAGGGACACTTTCTTATTGAACCCATTCCTACTGGACTGCACCAAATACCAAGACAAGGGGATGGAGTTTCACTACTCTTGGCTATTGATCTTGATTTCCTTCAAAGCATGGGTAGTTCCAAAGGACGTGTGGTTCCTAGGACTGAGGGAGAAGCCGTGTGTAGCATAAAAATACCATTACTTTTGGTTCTCAACGATCAAGAGGAGGAATATGGAAACCAACATATATTTTTTCTCTATGGCAAAAGAATTAGACAGAGTATTCGTAATGCACCGCGCATGTCACCATAGTTGGTGGAGGCATACAAACTAGTTGTGGAATTTTGCACAGATAGAAACTACATGTATATAAAATCCAAGAAGGATCCATAGGAGGAATTGGTCCCAACAAAGTATAAGATAACCAAGGAAGATATCCAACTGCTCATACAAGATTGAGAACGATACTGGAAAATACTAGCAGAAGGGGAAGCAACTGCACATGGGGGAATGTTGAAGCGATAGAACACACAGAGGTAGAAACAAATCCTCTAGGAAATGGTGCATAGGGAATTGATCAAGGAAATGATACAGAGGACACACTAGAATTAGGGCCAACTGATCAACCTCCACAACCATCACATTAAACAAGAAGGAAATGACTAGACCAGAGCACAAGGTCATCCACGCGGAAGGGGAAAAAGGATCAAAATCCTCAAGTCACCTATTCCCTAACATATGATGGCATAGATCAAATTGGATATATAATGAGGGATGTCATAAAAGAGGCCGTCAAAGAGACGACAAAGAAACAATAAGCACTTCAAACGAAGGTGCAAGATTAATGCTCGAGGCTACAATAGTTATTGGAGACAGTCTTATTGACACTGGTGTTAGGAGTAGGCACAACTCAATAAGGCATAGAAGGGGAAGCACGAATGAGGGTATCATAGCATAGAGTACTCAAACTCCCAGTACAGACAGTTAGGTTACCAAACCCCGAAGTACAGGAGCAACTACAAGCACTAAGTCACGTGGACCTCATCATCTCCCAGATGCTAATGGAAGTATTACATGACTTGCAAATAGGGATCATGTAGGAAATATGGTGTCGGGTAGATATTGCAGCCAGTGAGATGAAAAAAGTAGAAGGAGAGAAGGTGGAACTGTACTGAAAATACACCATTGCGTTACAGGAAAAGTGCGCAGTCGAACAATGAGTGGAACTTGCATAAAAGGAGAAGGGCGAAGCAAAAGACTAGGTAGAGAAAGCCAACATAGAAAATAATGATGTGGAAGGAAATGTTGAGAAAAATTTAATGACAAAGCTAAGGATAAAACAAGGGCTTCCAAATCCTTGAAGGAGAAGGAAGAAGTTGAATAGATAGCACATAAAGTTCATGAAACTATCCAAAAACTGTACAAGGTGGTCCTAGAAGTACCAATGGTGGTAGAGGCCATGGTTGAATAACAAGTAGGGAGGATTAGTGAGGCTATCCAGGGCCTTCGCAAGAAGATCACAGAATTGGATGTGAGTGCAACACTAGGGACACCATCGGAATAAAGAGCACGAAGGGAAAGGACTGGGTGGACATCGATGGAAAAGATTAAAATCTTAGAAAATGAGTGTATAAATATATGCGATGAAGGAACATGCATGTGGACATAGATGAAAAATACCCCAGAACTACAAGCACTAAATGAGAAAACAAGGGTTGTGTAGGAACAAGCGATTCAGGATAGGGAGTGCACAAATACTCTCCTACCAATCGAAAGAGTGAAAACATTTCTAGCTAACAAGAAACTACATCTTGTAGTGGAACAACTGAAAGAAGAAAAATGGAAGATTACACAGGAGTTGTGACCATGACAGAATGAAGCACTCGGGGTACTATAAGAACTAGCACGAAATTAGTAGCGCAAGACATCGAGGTCAAATTAAATATCTTGATAGCGTAGAAAATGGAGTAAATTGTGAACACGAAATATGAAATCACAACAATAGTACATAGAACAAAGGAGAGCCTTCGAAAATTCATTGAGGCATGGAAGAACACGACACAACATGCCTAAGTGGTTTGGGTGAGCCATATGTGAGTGTTGGGGGCCTATTGGGAATGCAGGCTGGATAGATAACAATGAGAAGAGACAAGGCATAGAGAAAAGGGGCAGGATCAAGAATATCAAGAATAAAAGAAGAGAGAGTAAAGAGAAGAAGATGGGGGACAAGAAGAAACAACTAGCACAAAATATAGAAAAACCAGTTGAGCATGAGATGTATCGAGCTCATAATGAGTTGTCTCCAATCGATCATGAGTGGTAGCCAAGTCATTATGAGCTAGAAATAAAACCTGAGAAAATGAGACCTAAATATGTAAAAGAGAAAAGAAGTTTAGAAGGAGCAGTAGCGAGCGTAGTAGAGACAAAATGAAAAGATAAGTGACAAAAGAGGAAGCAAAGAGGAATTTTGAGTAGTAGTTTTAGCTTTAGGATATTCTGTGTGTAAAGAATCCATGAATGTAAGAAGAGGAATGTATATAGAACATCTATTGTAGCACAAAGTGCAAGCAAAATGCCTTAACTATAATAAAGAAGAATATATTTTGTGGAAGTAGCCCAGGAGGGGGTGAACCATGGTAACTCTTTGTCAAATTATGTTGTCGAATGGTTATTGATGCTTGTATTGTGTTAATTCATGTCTGTATGGTGTTAATTTCTACCTTCACTATGGATGAATGCTTATCTTTACTGATATTGTTGATAGATTCATGCACATTACGCTTAATTGTATGTTTAACTGCAAAATGATAAGAATAGAGACTAATATGCATAAATAATTAAGTAATGAGGTCAGGTTAACTAGGATCTAGTGCGTGAAAGGATCTGGGAGGTATGATAGAGCGCGCCTCCCTTATTTCCCTCACCTCTACAAAATCTTTGTTCCTGCAGTCCCCATAAATATACCTCGGGCGAGACTTCGCCTACTTGCAAGTGATGTTGAAAGGGACAATATTTGTAGGGTTTTGTTGGACTACTTACTTTGAACCCAGGATCTTGAACCTTCCTGCACACTCACACCAATAGTAACACCTACCAGGTCCTCTTCTTGATCTGATCCTTACTCAGACTTTGGCATTTCAGAACATGCCTAATTTTTTTTTCTACCACAAGCATATTAATTACCATTTCATGAAAAACAATTTATTGTTGTTCAAACTCAAGTGGAGATATTCAAAAATCAACACAATACTTGTGTGTGTAGTTCATGGATCTGCATTCAGATGGCTATATCATTATCATGGCTCACTATTTCCTTGTCATACTTCTTCTCTTATGATCCCAATCAATAGTTTACAATATTTTTTCAAAGTTTCCTCTTCCTTGTGGTCACTCACCCTCTAGGATCAGGCTCAGGCATCCCCTTCTTTGCTATAGAGTCCCTCAAGTGATCCAACTTGCCTATAAAAGATTTCTCACACAAGAAGAGTTTTAGAGACTTCTTTGAGTCTTACAACTAAGGTGTCCCTCCAAGTTTCCCTTTTCTAGGCTTTCCTCTGGCTTGTGTCACCAAGACACATCATTCTATGGGGATCATGGATTATCATAGGGTTTTTATGTCTCTACAATAGACTTTTTCCATGCTTTCCAGCTTTGAAAACCATCGTCTATCCTCCTTGTATAGATATTTCATATCACCTGTATCATATTCATAAAAAAAATTGTGAGATGTTATCCTCCATTTCAATCAAATTGCTTTCAAATCTGTCACCCATAGATTTCAAATTTCACATTTTCATTTTCAAATCTGTCCCACATAGGAACCAGATTCACAGGTAGGAGACTTCCTTTACATAACATTTTTTCTCTTTTATAACCAACAAGCATGGGTCTCCCTTATGTTCTTACATTGATTCCATATCCAAGACCATTTTTCCTACAACTTCAATGTTCACATAGCCAACAAACTGTTAGTTTCTCATGCACGTATATCTTCATTGCACATTTACAATGGTATCACACACAATTATTAATTTTCACATTCTAACAATTGCATCAAATTCATATTATTCAAGGAAATATCATTCCTTTTTCATGATTCATCTCAACATACCGAGCTTTTCCAAATGCAATCAATCATCAAATGAGTTTAATCAATGTGCCAATGTCCATGGACCCATCCTCAAACAATGCACCCCTGACATTGATTCCAGGTTATTACTTTTCATATTAGGCACTTTTCCTTGATGTGTTGGATCTCATCCAACTTCTCACCATACAAATTGTCTATCCATATTCATTATTACAACAAGACCGTTCTTCATTCTTCATACTGATCATAACCTCAATTACCATATATTTTATGAAAATATCATATGAATGCATTCCAACATTCTTTCTTTGTTTGACAATCAAGGCGACAATATTCTTGGCCACCCAATTATCTTCTTTACCATTCTACAAGTCTGTAGAGTATTGGAAGATAATTCTTCCACAATGGGAAGTCCTATACATTCCCACTCTCTTACCACCTGCATCTCCTTAATGCATTCAAGTAATGTGTTTCTTATGAGCATTGTTGTTCCCAATCACTCCTGGATTGGTCAACATATGCATGGAATATTTATTCATGAATTTCTTACAAGTATACGAATCATCCTTGGCTGCAAGAGGTTTCTCCCTCTATCTTTCAGGTCTCTCTTTCTTGAATCATACCTCTATTTGGGTATCAATGGCATACAAAAACCATTCAAAATTATTTTCATTTTATTAAAATAATAAATTTATTTTAGTAGGGATTCTTACCCATTCCCTTTCAAGACTCATGCTACATAGAAAGGGATTCTTTATACCTTTTATGGCTACCAACACTCTCTCTGATATTACCTGATCAATAGTGCTTCTTGGGGATTTCCTAAAGTATTTTCATAATTTTTTTTTTTCTATCAGCAACCTTCTTGTATTTCTCCTCTACTTGAGGATGTCCATCATTGGAAACTATCCTTTCCTAGCAAATCCAATCATTTCCTATATGCATCATCACATTCACAATTTACATCAGCTATCATATTAAATTAAAATGCATGTGTGGTAGCATTCATATTGGAAAATGATTTCAGATATGTCATGGCATATCACTCTATTACGTTATTCCCAACATTTTTCTAAGTGCAAACATAATTAAACTTTCAGTTGTGCATACAAAATTATAAACATTCTCATGCTAGAAGCATTTACATAACCAACATTTCAGTCCTCTAGTCCTATATAAGCACAATAAACAATAATAAAGGAGTCAAGGGACTCTTCCCTTTTTCCAACTTGTCAGTGTTTCATGGAAACCTGCACAGGAGACCTAGCTAAAGCATACACAAACAAAGGTTATCAAGAAAAGGAAAAGAGATACAATATGAATAATGGGAATCAATGTATATTATGATCTATTCAATGAGTGAGTGACATTTACTCATATATGCAATGTCATCCTATCTTAGGAATTCATGCATAATAGTAATGGTCTAAAATTAGAAAGTATAAAATAGAACTAGTCAGTTAACTCCCACTGAACTAGTGCGCCGAAAATAGAAATTTCTCCAACACCCCCCTTGAACATCACTATGGAGTAAAAAATGAGTCCCGACTACTAGGCCATATTAGGTACTCATGTACAATGCAACTAATGAACACTAAATAAAAATGAGGAAAGAGGGAAAACCATGTGGGAACAAACCCCCCCTAAAAAAACAATGCATCAAAGAAGAAAAGGAAACTGCTAGGAAACTGTGTTCTTCACTACAAGACAATCTCGTAAAGTCTAAAACTTTTTCTCACTGAAAGTATTCGTGAAGATGTATAAATATTTATGGATTTGATGAAGTCCTTTGGAAACCTGTGTAGCCTTGTACCTCTTGATCCTGTGGACCCATCTCCACTTGAAAATATTTCTTTCTAGTGGAAGTTGAACCAGATGCCAATTCTGATTCTTTAGGAGTGAGTCATACTCCTTTTGCATGGCTTCTTGCCATAATGGATTTCCCACAACCTCACTATAGAGTTGTGGATTAGAAGATTGAACCATATATCAATTCATGGGAATCATTGGTTCAAAAGCTGGAAGTACATGAGAAGGCTCTATTGGACATCTTGTCATTGATATGTTGTCATTGATGTCAACAGTCGATGTCATTGTGATGTGATGATACATTATTTTCATGAATTGTCATTGATGACAATGGTATAACAATATGCAGAGATTCAATCTTAGAAGCAAGGACATTAATCAAAGCTCAGAAGGTCGAGCACATTGTAGAAACGCCATCGGGATTGAAATCCCCACGGGAAAACTCCAAAGGATTCAAGGAAGAATCATGTTCATTGAGATAGTTTTCAGGAGTAATCGTGCAGAAGACATAAAACGAGGTGCAGATGAATCTACCCAAAAAATCAGGAGAGGCAACGTATTAGATTGCACAAGATTAGAGCATGGAGATATCCTGGGTTCAGTTGGAAACCAAGTATAAACCCAAATCTCAAAAGAGATGACACACAGGAGGCTCAGAAGAAATGACGCACAAGAGCCGTCCATTATCATTTCAGGAGTTATATTGACTGTCAAATCAAGTTTAGTGGAAGGATAGTGTAAGCCACAAATGTTCCGAAGAGGACATGAGTCGTTCGATCTGAGAAATATTTCGGGAGTCATATTGAACGTTCGATCTATATAAAGTGGAAGGATAGGATAAACAAAGACCAAAGATGAAACCCTGAAGTCATGAAGTCTAGTCAACCATCGGATCAAGAAAACCCCTCGACCGTTGATCTATTCAGAGCATGCCAAGGTAACAGTGGTCAACTCTGGTGCTGACCACTTTGGCATAAAAGGGTTGAGAACATATAAATTCACTTGAATCGATGAAGGATGAAGTCATTCTCATCCGTCAATCTAAAATACATTTCAGGAGTTATGACAACCGTTAGATCTAGGAGGAGAACATGTGCTACATGAGAAGATCCACTTCAGCAAGACTACGTCAGCAATGACACATGGCGCAATTAGATGATGACAAGTGTCAAGGTGCTATTAACATTTCAGGTATGTGTAAGTCACAAATATAAGTGACATGTGGTAGCCACTCGGCCAATGTCAAGTTAGTAATGACGTCAACAAGTTACATCGAGAGTATGTACTTTGGGGGAAACTAGGTTCTAACACCAGTAACTGCCCGAAGCACTGAAGGTTGAAGTTAATGCTAACTGTTGATCTAATTCGGGAGAATTCTCAACTGATGATCACACATAGTGGAATGATAGTGTAAGTGGAGGTGTTAACCGACAACAAGCGATCGCCACCACTTTAAGACTTATTCGGTAGGTAATCACTTTGGAAGAATTGGTACTCCAGAGTCCTGGAAGTTGTGAAGGGAGAAGTTTTGAAGTAAATGAGAATCGTCCATATCATCATAACATTAAAACATGATTGTTGATTTTGATAAGTGATCAAGCACTCGCTTGACCTAGCACCTAGTCACTACCTACGGTCGTATGGAATAAATAAATAAGGGTAAAAGAAGAGGCAACACTTAAATTAATAAGCCCGCTGTTTTTCACATATGGTCACATGTAAATAGTTTGAAGGAAGCGCCTCTGCAAAACTCAATTTTTGCAATATTTGCAAAAACATGGAATTGAGTTAAAAAGAAATCGATCCATACCTGTGATCGATTTATGAAAATCACTCTCATTGAATTAAACAATTAACAATAATGTTTGAATAATAATAGTGATTATTGTTACTGTTAAAATGAAGAGGTGTGATGGTCCAAACAAAGGGACACAATGTTTCATATCTCACACCAATTGGAGGAATATATAAATGAGAAAGAGTGGTGAAAAGAAGGAGTCTCTGAAGTCCAGATCAAAAGATAAAAAACAAATAGCAGAGTCCGAGAAGAAGAACTGTTGATTCTACTGAAGTGAGGGTGGAAGGGAGGAGCACAAAAGGATTCATATCCTTTAAGTATAATTTAAGGGAGTTGGTTCTCCGTAGGGTTGGTTCCCTAAAAATAAAGGAATTGGTGCTTCCTAGGGTTGGTGCCCTAAAATCGAGGGAGTTGGTGCTTCTTAGGGTTGGTGCCTTGAAGAAGGGGATTGGTGTCTCCTAGAGTTGGTGATCTAAAAAGGATTGGTGTCCTTCACTATTATTTATAAAACCTTGTAATTCATATTATGTATATTTATATAATTAATTTTGCATACAATTCATTGTTGATTTATTGTGGTAATCAATAAAATATAAAAGGTAATTGCTAATTGTGAAAAAGGGGTAATACTGATTCATCTCCCCTCTCAGTATTCCAACATTTGGTATTAGAGTGGGTGCCTTCAGCATAGTCTAACAACTGGAAGGTAGATCCTAAAGATGGATCAACAAGAGGGAATGTATAACAACAAAGCACCATTGTTCAATGGAGGAGGCTATGCTCTATGGAAAATAAGGATGAAAAACTTCCAGTTGGCTCTTGATTTTGATGTCTGGAAATATGTTGTAGATGGTTACACTATAGAAACTACTCCACCCAAAGATACCGCAGGAAAGAAAATCTACAATAACAAATCAAGAGCAGTTAATGCAATTCTAGGAGGGTTGACAAATTATATCTGTGTAAATGTTATGCATTGTAAATCAGCCAAAGAAATCTGGGACAAATTGGAGGTTGTATATGAAGGATATGGMAAATTCAGGGAAGCCAAACTACATACCTATAGAACTCAGTTTGAAAATCTGAAAATGAAAGAAGAAGAAAATATTGTTGAGTACCTTCGTAGGGTATATGAAGTGGTTAATTCAATCAGAGTGGCAGGAGAAGAAATTACAGATAAACTTATTGTACAAAAAATACTAAGGTCATTACCTATGAGATATGATGCAAATATTTCTACAATTGAATATAGATCCGATCTAAACACACTCATAGTTGATCAACTTCATGGAATTTTTACAGCATATGAAATGAGAACATGGAATGATAAATCAACAAAAGATGAAACAACCTTTAAAGAATCTAAGACAAATATGAGTCAGGAGAAAAAGACCGATGATAAGTTATTAGATATATTGGATGTAGAAGAGGCCAACTTTATAAAGAAACTCCAGAAAGGATTTGGAAAATATAAAGGAAAGTTACCTTTCAAATGTTTCAAATGTGGCAGAATTGGACAATTTACTAACAAATGTCCCTATCCCATGCAGGAGGAAAATGATGAAGAAGTTCACAACTAGGAAAACCAATACAAGAAGAAATTTTATAAGAAAAAAAAAAACTTCTACTCTAAAGAAGACATCAACTCTTCGTACATAAGTGAATATGAATATTCAGAGCTTCTATTTATGGGGATGAAAAATCAAAATAATGATGTAGATGATGAAGAAAATTCTGAATTTAAAGGAGAAGTGAACCTAGAAGCAGAATTGATTAGTGCTCTGGAGGAACTAAGAAAGTATAAAAGGAAGAACAAGCTACTTAGGGAACAACTTCAAGAATTTGAAGAATCACATCAAGCAAAAGAAATAGATGCATTAAGAACCATCAAAGAATTAGAGCAGATCATCAATGATTTAAAATCCCATCTCCTGGAATCTAATAGAATTGAATAAGTCATTTTAAAACAACTTAGTGATAAAATAAAAACATGTGAGAAATTAGAATCTGAGATTAAGCTGCTAAAAAGTGAACTTTAGAAAGAAAAGAAGTGATCAAAATTTGGAAATAATTCAAAGATCTTGGATGAAATTCTTAGTAGTCAAAGATCACCAAACAACAAGACTGGTTTGGGATACACCCAAGACTCAACCTCTACATCACAAGTATCTGTCAAAATACCAATTAGTTATGTAGATGCTCTAAAGGGATCCTTAAGAAGAGAAGATAATAAGGCAAATACGATACCATTGAACATTGTTCCACATAAACAGAAATCAACATTCCCTACTAAAGTAAAAAATGACAGGAAGAAAACAATCACCAGAAGGAATAACCCTAAACATCTATTTATTGGATATTGTTACTCTTGAAATAATTTTGGACTTAAGGTAGTGCACTGCAAAACATATGAACAATACAATCGTAGAAATATCCAAAGATATAAGAACAATAAGTACATGACAAAGAAGATAAACTATAACTCATTTTTTCCTTTGCAAAACTTCTATATTGAATGTAAAAAATGCAACAACTATGGTCATAAAACCAGAGAATGTAGATTACCAATGCAATCCCTAAAAACATGAAACCCTAACAAACTGAATAAGAAGACATGGAAAAGAAAATATGAAGTATCAAACAAGAAAGATGATGCAAATATTGCTCCTGAAATTGATGAAGTTAATAATAGGATATTGGTGGATAAAACTTATAATAAGGAATATAATAATCAAAGTTATGCATATAAAGTAGATCAAACTAAATACATGGAAACTCCTAAAGAAAAATTTGGCACAGTTCCAAAACTTGATAATATCATACAACAAGATTATCCATTACCCAACAAATGAAAATTAATAAAGGAATATTCTCAAAACAAGGATAAAGAAGCTTCTGGTGCACATGATAGTGACGATGATGATGAATCTTCAATAGTAGAACAACCAGAAGAATTGAGTGATGATTATCTCAGAAAATTTTCAATCCTATTTTAAGGATCCATTGAAACTCCTTCTCAAAGAAAAATTAAAAAAGAAGGGAAGGACAAATTAGGGAAGACTTAAAAATCATCATGTTGATACTCCTATGAGCATTGAAGCACACAAAAATGTATAGGATCATCGAAAGCATCATGTTTTGATGATATAATTCTATGGAGGATCTGGCATAGTTTATTGTAGGTCTCATCTTCCCAGGAACAATGCAGATTATGTATTCGTCTCAGAATGGTTATAAGTGGACAAACCCTAAATGGAAGTTACTATGTGAGAAAGAAATGGAATGAATGGAAAATTTTGCACCAGTGAGGTGATCATAAAGATAGACTGAGTACAAGTCTGAAAATGAAAAGACTAGAAACTGAAATTTCAGAGATAGTGGTTGTGACAAAATAAATAAATATGAAAGATGTATTGACTGGTCGATGTGTGCTTGAGTTGGTTGGATAACTAGATCAATTCTAGTTGAATAAATTACATTCTATAAGCAAGATAAGTCATGCGGAAATAAAAGTATAAAGTCTCTCAGATGACTTTAAGAAGTAGTGTACAGTAAAAAAACATCTTGGTTAAAGATGGATGCATCTGGTTAGAGATCAATGATAAGCAATGGACAGGTCAAAAGGTCATTTGAAAATTATAAGCTTCAGTTTCACAATGTTCCAGTAGGAAAACAATATCCATAGCGAAAAAAATAGGATGTATATAATGGTATACATGGCATCCTGTAGAGATGACAAGGGGAAAGATCTTGTCAAGAAGAACTACCCTTTTTAGAAACAAAAGGGAAGATAAGTTATAAGCATAGAGAGAAGATTGATAGGGGGAGTAATTAAGTTAAAACATGCATAGAATGATTGTAGGGGGAGTTACCTGAGCTCAGATTGTGGTCAACAACATATAGAAAGACATATCATAAGGGGAGGAACCCTTTTCCATTGATGTCATAGGGGGAGAGTAACTTCAGAGGAGAGAAGCATCATCACAGGGGGAGTTTGTGTATGAAGTTAGTGTGTTTCCCTCAATGACAAAGGGGGATATTGTTGGAAATATTGTCATTGATATGTTTTCATTGATGTCAACAGTCGATGTCATTGTGATGTGATGATAAGTTGTTGTGATGAATTGTCATTGATGACAAAAATATAACAATATGTAGATATTCAAGCTCAGAAGCAAGGGAATTAGTCAAATCTTAGAAGGAAGAACGCATTGTAGAAATGCCATTGGGATCGAAATCCCCATGGGAAAACTCTAAAGGATACAAGGAATAATCTTGTTCATTGAGATAGTTTTTAGGAGTAATCGCGCAGAAGACATAACACGAGGTGCAGAGGAATCTACCCAAAAACTCAGGAGAGGCAGCATATTAGATTGCACAATATCAGAGCACGCATATATCCTTGGTTCAGTTGGAAACTAAGTATAAACCCAAAAGCTCAGAAGAGATGACGCACATAAGGCTCATAAGAAATGACGCATAGGAGTCATACATTATCATTTTGGGAGTTATATTGACCATCAGATCAAGTTTATTGGAAGGATAGTGTAAGCCACAAATGTTACGAAGAGGACATGAGTCATTCGATCTGAGAAATATTTCAGGAGTCATATTGACTGTCCGATCCATATAAAGTGGAAGGATAGGATAAGAAAATACCAAAGTCAAAGCCCCAAAGTCACGAACTCCCATCAACCGTCGGATATAGAAAACCCATCGACTGTTGATCTATTCAAAGTGTGCCAAGGTAGCAGTGGTCAACTTTGACGCTGACTACTTTAGAAGAAAAGGGTTGAGAACATGTAAATTCGCCCAAAGCACCGAAGGATGAAGTCATTCTCATCCATCAATCTAAAATAAATTTTAGGAGTTATGAAAACCGTTAGATCCAAGAGGCGTACATGTGCCACATGAGGAGATCCATGTTAGCAAGACTATGTCAACAAGGACACGTGGAAAAATCGGATGATGATAATTGTCAAGGTGCTATTATCATTTTAGGTAGACGTAATTCACAAATCTAAGTGACATGTGGCATCCACTCGACCAGTGTGAAGTCAACAGTGACGTTAGCAAGTTACATTGGGAGTATGTACTTGAGGGGAAACTAGATTCTAACACAAGTAACTGCCCAAAGTGCCCAAGGCCGAAGTTAACACTAACCATTGATCTAATTCGAGAGCATTCTCAACCGATGATCAAGCATAGTGGAAGGATATCGTAAGTGGAGGTGTTAACCGACAACAAGTTGTCACCACCGCTTTAAAACTTATTCGATAGGTAATAAATTTGGAAGAATTTATACTCCAGAGTCCTAGAGTTCGCGGAGGTTGAAGTTCTGAAGTAAATGAGAACCATCCATCTCATCATAACATTAAAACATGATCGCTGATTTTGATAAGTGATCAAGCACTCACTTGGCCCAGTTCTTGGTCACCACCTGCGGTCATATGAAATAAAAAAATAAGGGTAAAAGAAGAGGCAATGCTTAAATTAATAAGCCCATGGTTTTGCACATATTATAACATGTAAATGGTTTGAAGGAAGATCCTTTGCAGAACTTGATTTCTGCAATATTTGAAAAAACATGGAATCGAGTTAAAAATAAATCGATCCATACCTATGCTCGATTTACGAAAATCACTCTCACTGAATTAAATAATTAACAATAATGTTTGAATAATAATTTTGATTATTGTTATTGTTAAAATGAATAGGTACGATGGTCCAAACAAAGGGACACAATGTTTCATATCTCACACCAATTGGAAGAATATATAAATGAGAAAGAGTGGTGAAAATAAGGAGTCTCTAAAGTCCAGATCAGAAGATAAAAAAAAAACAGCAGAGCCCGAGAAGAAGAACTGTTGATTCTAATGAAGTGAGGGTGGAGGGGAGGAGCACATAAGGATTCATATCTTTTAAGTGCAATTTAATGGAGTTGGTGCTTCCTAGGGTTGGTTCCCTAAAAATAAGGGAGTTGGTACTTCCTAGGGTTGGTTCCCTAAAATCGAGGGAGTTGGTGCTTCCTAAGGTTGGTAACCTGAAGAAGGGGATTGGTGTCTCCTAGAGTTGGTGCTCTAAAAAGGATTGGTGTCCTTCACTATTATTTATAAAACCTTGTAATTCTTGTTAAGTATATTTATATAATTGATTTTTCATACCATTCATTTTTGATTTATTGTGGTAATCAATAAAATATTAAAAGTAATTTCTAATTGTGAAAAAGGGGTAATAATGATTCACCCCTCCTCTCAATATTCCAATAGGCTCCTCATGCTGAGATCAAGTCCTCCTTGAATCCAATGGATTCCCTGCAAGGATACATCCTTCCTAAAGTGTGAAATGTGCCTTCTTGGGAATCTTCTGAAGCTTCATCCCTGACTTTTTGTCTAGCTGTACTACCTGCTTATTTCCATGTACATAATATGAGTGTATGGAACATCTCTAATGTATGAAATTGATGGAAGCACAAGAGTATATGCATGTTGCACTGGAGGTGCATGAAAATTACTCTCCTTATGTGTAAGTAGAAAAGATGAGTCATCATCAGAAAACTTAGTGAATTTATACAACTTTGACTTGTGATCCACCTCACCAATTGCAATGATGGAATTGTCATGCATGTCAATTACTGAAACTAATTTTGATGTAAATTCAACCTTTTTACCTTTCTGAGTGATCTGATAAGCTAAGAGAATATTCATAGAAATATTTGGAACATGTTAAACATTATCAAAACAACCATTATGGAGTTCCACTCTCCCTTCTCCTGCTACTACTACTGGAGTATCATCCCCCATGAGAATAGGGGGTCTTGAGCATGGAATCAAAGAAAATAAAACTTCCTCTTTCTCTTCCATATGATGGGATGCACCAGAATCTATAATCCATGAATCATATGAGGAATTAATTTCAACAAGAGCATGATGATTACCTTTCTTAGGAGCATGATCTTCTTTCTGCTGCTTCTTGACTCCCTCTGGAATGAAGTTTCCAAGGTTGTTCTATTGAAGTGCATGTGCCATAAGATATATATGTTTCTTCATGCATTTGGATTCTTCATGATTTGGTTTATTGTAGTAAGTGCATTTCCTTCCCTTCTTCTTCTTTTTGGAATTTGAAGAGTCTTTAGAACTTGAAGAATCATTAAAGGGTTTGGAATATCCCTCCTTCTCGTTCTGTTTCTTCTTCCCATTCTATTTGGATGATCCTTTTCCATCATGCGCGGTGAGTGCATGTGATTTGGGATCCTTCATGAGGCCCATATGTATGAGTTTTTTATTCTCTTGTGTGAGAGACTCAATGAACTGAGCCATCATAGGCATTTTTCAATTTGTTCCAAAAAGACATCTACCAGAATGGAAATTGGAGACATATACAACATATTCTGGTCCTAGATTGGCCAAGATTTTTAGAATAAGTTGTTTATATTGTGTAGACTTGTCAATACCACATTCACCCAAGCTCAATATCAAAGATTTAAATTTAGTAAATAAATCTTGTATATTTTCAAAACTTTTAGGGTCTAAGGTATTCAACTCTACCTCAAGCATATGACCTTGCATCTCATCCTGTTTTCCAAAGAGTCCTTCCAAGGTGGTCCAGATCTCATTTGGAGTCTTGCACGTGGAAACATGAAACCATAAACTAGTGGAGATTAACTCAAGAACTAGTCTTGTGGCCTCATTATTATGGGTGGGCCAAGGTGTCAAGGTGTCAAGACGTAGAGGTAAAGTGCTACAGGGCTTGCATATAAGGCATGCTTTAGATGGTTTAGTCGAGAGAAACATGGAGTCATCATTAGGCCAAAGATGAAGGTATGAAAACGTGATTAATAAGACACACAATGGTAATGTCCTTCGATGCAATTTTAACGAGCCCAGAGAAGGTAAGCTCGACAATTTTTCATATTTTGAGAGTCTGAAAAAGCGTAAAAGGACACTCCGTTGGGGCACCTTTTTCGAAGGTAGTCTAGTCAGTTCGAAAAAGGGGTAAACTAGCACTGAAAATATGTCTATTCAAAACCATTTTAATGAGTGTGATAAAGACAATATCACTCGACATTTTTTTCATATTTAAGGAGTATGAAAAAAGATTAACTATGGACTCTGTCAGGAATGTTCTTCTGGACCATTTTAATGAGAGTGAAGGAATAAGGTCACTCGACGATCTTTTCAATTTTAGGGAGTCTGAAAAGAGCTTAACTGTGGACTTCGTGGGGGTTCCTTTTTCGTAAATTTAGTCCCTCGGGCCCGAAAAAGGGTTAAAATCATACTTGAGAATACTCTTCTAGGGAACCGAAGCTCCTAGAGTACACCTTTTTTTGTACAGTTGACCATCCAGATTGAAAAAGGGGTAAACTACCGTCAGATAGACGTGCCATCAAATTTTAGTTTAGTGAGCGTGAAGGTCAACAAGGTCGCTCGACAATCTTTTCATTTTAGAGGGTCTGAAAAGGGATTAAAATAAGACCCGTTGGGGGCTACGAATCAAGAATGAAACTGGTTCAGGTAGAGCCCACTGCTAGGCTCAGACCAAGAGTCTCTTCAATAGTCAACTTGGAAAGTCTCCCAAAATGGAAGAAAACACAAACCATAGTGTAAGTCCTCCCGTGGTATAGAAACCGTAGTCATGGCTTCAAGGATAGCCTCATCTAAAGGAATTTCAAAATCTGATAAATCACATAAATGAGGGTCGATGGTCCGAAGGGGTGAAGTAAACTGACCTACTCCATATGATGATGGAGGCTCTGGCCACGACTGGTAGAGTCTATCAACAAATAATCACAAGCATGAGGGCTTGAGGATCTACCAACAACGAGATCAGACTCAAAAGGAGACTCAAGATCACTTGGACCAAGAGGGGGAAACAAGGGCTCCCATGCCCCCATTAAATAAACCAAAGATTCAATTGCTGAGACCAAGTATCGAGAGGGAAAACATGATTGCATAGGTTCCTTCTCAGAAACAATTGAACACAGAGGATAAGATGCCACATAATTAACCCATGGCGAGGTAGAGTCTACATGAACACTAGAAACATGTAAAGGGGTAGTTTGAAATAACGCCGAATTAGGATGGTGATTATCATATGCCAGTTGGTCGATAGTGAAAATTCTTCCATTGTGAGGGAAATGCATCACCTGGAAGAGTGTAGACACCACAATGTTCATAACATATACATAATCATGCTCGAGAAGCATATTGAAATCTAATGGACCTTGCACCACTATAACATAAAAAAGGACAGTCTTCCCACCTAACGAGATAGGTAACTGAGGAAGAACCCCCAAATATTCACTAGGACGTCTGTCAAAAGACAACAACTCATGTGAAGCAGACACAAGCTTGGGAGATCCCAAGACTTTCCAAACCGAGGAGGATAAAATACTTGTAGAGGCTCCTTCATCCACAATACAACAATAAATGTTTGTCGAATTAACTTCAACCCTTATTTGAAAAGGTGTGGAAGAAGGAAGACGAGGCTCAACAAGATCATTCCAATCAAAGGAAACCATCCTATGGCTTGGAGGGGGTGTGCTTGGAACAAGTGAAACGCCCCCTTTTTATGAAAATACTGAATTGGAAATGATAAAAACATAGTCGGTAGACACATCACTCCCTGAGAGAAGAGTGGGATCAACCGAAGACTACCTCGGCGTGACCACTTTGGTAGACTCGACACTCTCCAAGATAAGAGTGGGATCAGCCGAAGATCGTGATGGTGTGAACACTTTCTCAACCAATGACTGCATATACTGTGAGACTACATGGTCTAAAGGCACCTCACTCCTCAAAAGTGGAGTGGGATCAACTGATGACTACATCGGCATGACCACTTTCTCAACCAATGGCTAAATAGGCTACGAGACTATGAGGTCTAAAGGCACCTCACCCCCCAAAAGAGGAGTGGGATCAACTGATGATTGTATCGACATGACCACTTTCTCAACCAATGGTTGAATCGGTTGTGAGGAAACCTTAGAAGACTCAGAATCAGAAGAGCTTGCAGACTGGGACCACAATCTTTGTACCTCCAGAATGTCGGGGCACAAATGAGTAAGGTGATCTCCCTTGCAAAGATTACAAGGGAACTTAGGCTTACATCCTATTCGTCTAGGTTTCTCAACATAATCAATGCCCCCAAAATGACTAGTAGTGGCTGGTTGCACATCTCCAACATGACTTGCAGAGGTTGGTGATGGGTTGATAACATGACTCGCAGAGGCTACAGACCTATTACTAGTATGACTAGCAGTGACTGGAATTTCCCCCCCAACATGACTTGCAGAGGGTGGGTGCTTGCCCCCAACATAACTTATAGAGGTTGGGTGTTGGTCTTCGACATGAATTATAGAGGTTGTTGACCTATCTCCAAAATGACTCACAGAGGTTGGTGATTTCTTCTTCCTATTCTTCATCTTTCTATTTCGTTTAGACTTTTGGTTACTAGTAACTGTAATTTCACCAGGGGTGGGAGAAGGAGGAGGAAAAGACTTTGCTGACGAAGAAACATCAATAGGGTGCCCATGACTTAAGGTGATTAACTGAGAAGTGTCAAGAGAATTTGGGACATTTGGAATGGTACCCAACCAAGCCGATAATCCCACATTCAACCCAGGAATGTACAAAGTGGCCATCAAAGGGACACCAACATTTCTGAAGAAGGGAAACACACAAGAATCCCCTTGTGAAGGGGCTCCTTGGTTGGTTTCATCTAGAAATTTAGCCATGAATATCTTATGCATAGGTTCTCCCCTTGCAGGATCATTCAAGTTCGTAAAAATCTCACACACTGACTCTGGCGAACCAGTGTTATAAAAACAATGCCTATACAGAGGCAGATTCACGTTTCTAAGTGGAAGACCAAAAAGTCCTCATGACCGACGGAGTGGGCGGTCTACCACTCTAGGTCAGAGACCCAAAGAAATAGTTGGCTAACTCACAATGGAAAACGAGGGAGCATAGAGCACACACTAAAAAAATTCCTAAAGGAAAATCAAGTAAATGACTAACTAGTAGGAAGAACAGTTACACCATCCAACATTAGAGCAACTTACCGGTGCAAGTGTAACTTGAATACGAAAGGACCCTCTGGGTATACTTTGCAAAGTGTGGCCCGATGTCTGCCCTAGGTATTGCAGTATACCATCGCGGTCACCTGTGTAAGTCCCTAAAATAAAGGCAACTAGGTTGCCAGCTCGTGAACAATCACCAGGCAGGTGGACTTCAATGAGTAGGGTATCAAGCTTGAAACCTATCAAGGGTATCGAAATCAAGTGTTCCGAAAGACAACTGAGGACCTCAAATGGATTTGAGACCCACGAAGCTCCATGGAAAATGCAATCAACAGAAACCAAAGACAAGTCTTCTATATGCATTCCCCACTACGCTTGGTCCGTCTTTGGAGGGGTTATCTCCGCTACCTTTCTGCACGCAACCTCGTGTTTATCCCCTCTGTTAGAGGGGGGTCCCAGATAATTTGCACGTTACTAGACTTCTACACTCCCTAGCACATAATCCAATGTTTGATTTAATAGCCTTGAAGAGTTTCTTCTCCAACCTAATTCAAGGCCTTAACCCTAAACTAGTTGATGGACCCTACAAACATAAAAGTCTAGTGATTTTTAATTAGCGTTCTTTTTAAGGCTTGATTTACTCAAAAGTGTGGTAGTGAAAATAATGTTGTTAAGACTCTTGCAGAAAAAAGATATGATAATAACAATAGAAAAGAACGATTATCTTTTTTTTTTTTTTTGAAACACTTTTAAAATTAGAAGAAAACACAATGCTATGCTAATTTCTTTTTCTTTTTCAAATAACAATGCAAAGAAAATGCCAAGAAAGAAAGAGATCTAACAAACCAAGAGTTATATATATATATATATATATTCTTCCAATCAAAGTAGAAATAACAAAATATTCTAAAAGAAACTGATGAATACACGATTCATGGCCCCCTTCGCCACGAGGGGGATTTTTTTTTAAAAACTCAACTCATTTTTCTTGAAATTTCAAGCTAAAAATAAGTTTAAAAAGCTAGCAAAAACAAAAAATGTATATATATATATATATATTTTTTAAAAGACAAGCAAATTGACATCAAACCTAGGCTACAGATTGCTATAACAGAGACCAAGAGTAGATCAAGAAAACCCTTGAGAAGTATAACTTTTGACAGTGAAGAGGATAACTGCCTCTTCTTTAAAAACGATTTTCTCAACACATGCATGCTACTGTCACTTCAACAACCAGCGTATGTACGCAGGCTATGTAAGGGTAGGGCACGTATGCACGCATGTAGACCCACTACATGCCACGTGCACCTCTGCAACTCCTAAAAAAAAATGAAAAACAAGCAATCAAGCACAAGCAGGGAGTACTGGTATTGAAAACTAGAATCCCTTAAATACACATAAACTTATTTTGATAAAGAAAATGCAAGGAAAAATCTAATATGAGGTTATACTTCAGCTACAAAATGCAACAACAGAGACCATAACTAGATCCATAAAATTCCTGAGAAGGATCACTTCTGACAGGGAAGAGGATGACTGTCTCTCATCAAAAAGAATTTTTCTGGACTCAGACACGCTACTGATCCTTCAGCAACCAGCATATGTACGCAAGATCTATGAATTCAGGGCACGTGTATATGCGTGCATGCCTTATACAGGCTGTGTATGCCTTTGTAGCTTCCCGGAAAAAAAAAAAAAGTCAAGCGAAGAAAGCAGGGAGTACTGGTATGGAAGACCACAATCCATTCTAGCTCAGATTCTTGTAGAAACTCAAAAAAAAGGTAATAAAACCAATTTAAAAAACCCAAAAAGTATCCCCAAAAAAACCCTAGAGATCTCCCCAGTATGGTCACCAATTCTATTGTGGGTGGGAAACCCCCCTACGGACTAGCATTAAGGGTTCTGTAATGCATGCAGAAAATGACCTAAAGTCTCCTACTTCTTACCAACATCCCAATCATAAACCCCATTATTCATATGTAAATACAAGGTTAAAAAGATCAAGTTACTGTACCTTAGTTTCCATGTTTGATGTCGATCCTTTAACATTTGGTCATTCCTTGACTGCAAATCTCCTCCCAATGCTGACCTGCATCCATAAAAAGACAAACAAAGAACTCCACATGCATATGATCTATGAACTAATGGGTTAGAGATTCTATCAAAATATAATCAAATTTAAACATTGCAAACCTCACATGGCGGGATGGGAAAAGTACTTCTTTTTATTAATCTCACAAGAGTAACTTACAATAGTGATATCGACCACTACTCCTTGAATCTGGTCCTGGGCTCCTCTTCAACTATGCTCCAACTACTTTTGTATATTCTTGTCTTCACACACTAGTTGCAAAAGTTTGGGACAAAGGGAATGCGAAACCGGGTAGAGTTTCTTTACAATTATTTTCCTCCTTCCAAATGGGACCTCTACCCCTTCTTTTATAGGTTAGAAAAGGATAGGTATTTGGTCAAGTGACCGGATATGGGAGGTTAAACGATTTAGGTAACTTACCCAAAACTGTGAGTTTCGTCTACAACTTTCCATTTTTCGTGATTTTGTAGGTATACACGGGCTGTAGTGGGACAACTAGCGTATAGACGTGTGCAATAGTGGAGCAGGGCACGTGTTCCTTAAAAAAGGGTGTTTTTAAGAAGAGTTGTTCAATAGTGGCTTGGAAAAACATGTAAAATGAGATGGCCTAATTTTAGATAAGCATATCTGGTGCAAATTAGGGTTATAACACTCATCCTTACGGTTCTCCCATATGGTCTTCTCAAGCGTTGATGTAGGTTTTGTTTCTCTCGCCATCGTCAAATTATACAGTCCTTTTCTTTTGAGTTGGAATGCGACGTTCAACTTCCATTCAAAATAGTTGTACGATGTGAGTATTATCACCATACTTGATTTAATAAGTTGCATCGTCTCCATCCTTGCTATTGATTCTGAAAATATCTTGAAAACCAAGATCGTGGATTTTGAGATATGACAAACAGTTCTATGGCAGCTATAGATATGATAAAAATGATATATCTCCTAAAATATGATGTGGGTTTTGGTGATGTTTGGTGAGCATGAGAATCCCTATGTTATACGTGTCTGGTCAAAATTTCAGCCGGACCCAGGTCACAGATTTCGAGATATGGTTGTTTTACTGCAAAAAACCAATTTTCCGGAGGGTAGAATGAATCGTCGCACCCTAGAGAAGGATAAAGTGCGATGATGTTGAATCGTCACACCCTAGAGAACGATAAAGTGCGATGATTGTGAAAAACTTAATCATCACACCCTAGGTGAAGAATAAAGTGTGAGGATGTTGCACCTTGACTGTGTATAGGTTGTGTATAAATGTGAGTGCGACCGTCACACCCTTCGATAGGGACAGGCTGCGACGATTCCAATGGTCACACCTTTTGATAGGGATATGCTGTGATGATGGAGGAAACTAGGTTTAATCAATAATTAAATCCTCTTTCTCTCTTCTCTAGCTTGTTTGGGTTGCCTCATGGAACTCGGCTCTGATACCATGTAAGTGTTTCATGGAAACCTGCACAGGAGACCTAGCTAAAACATACACAAACAAATCTTATGAAGAAAAAAACAGAGATACAATATGAAGAATGAGAATCAATTTATATTATGATATTTTCAATGAGTGAGTGCTATTCACTCATATAGGAAATGACATCCTATCTTAGGAATGCATGCATTATAGTGATGGTATACAATTAGAAAGTCTAAAATACAACTAGTCAGTTAACTCCCACTGAACTAGTGTGCCGAAAATAGAAATTTCTCCAACACAACTCCTATTATACAACCCATAATTTTTAGTCCAACTGAATTATTTCCAAGGCCTTACTTCCTTCACATAGTATTTCTTAACCAAGCTCATTATTTAAACATACTTTATTTGTTCATTTTCTTTTCACTAACTATACTTATTTTTCTTCTTTCACTTTCTACTTATATATTGGGTTCAAATTGTAATGTTCTCTACTTCAATGGATTCAAATATGACTTCAAAGGAATGCCTATATACCCTAGCTCCATCGCAATCCCTTTCATTTATGAAAAGGTAGTTAGAAGAAGGTCCTGATATTCATGCAGTAAATCAACTATCTTCTCGAAAGTTTCTTCATTCCAGTAATCTCCAATGTTTGCGAAATTGGGATTATCCTTCATACCAATATTCATCTTGTGCATTTTCAAAAACTTTGCATACTCAAAAAATTCAAGCTTGGGATCCTCTACTAGGTTCTCTCCTTCGGTTTCGAGTACTTGAAAATTTATCGGGTCTTCATCTCCCTGGTATTCTCCACCAATGTTATAGCATTCCAGAACCTCTTGAACAATCACAAAAGATCTGGGTGCACTACATAAGGACATTGGTCCCATCAAGTCTTCTGATGTAACTATATCATTCTTGATAGTTTGTATGATTCCCAAAACTAGTCCCAAAATATCCTTCTCCAACAGGATCCCAAGACTCACCTATGGCTCATCCCAAGCCACTCAGATCTACTGTTTCTCTACCTTCAGTGTCGAAATGAAATTCTCAAAACTCTCCCTGGTTGTTGTGACATTTTACCTTGCTTCCACTTCCCACATCGATATCTCTTCTACAACCTATGTGGTGATAAGAGTCTGCATCTTCTCTTCACTCTCTTATACTAATTGCTTCACCTTTCCTTGTATTGCTGCAATTTCTTCTGTTAACTTGAATTCTTCTTCTGGCAGTGGCTCTAAATTTTGCACCAACATCTACTAGTTAGCCTTGATTTGATTTATCTCTTTATTTACCTACCTATTCTCCACTAAGGCAACCATATTTTCCTTTATTGGTAAAGTATCCATCACGTCTTTAATATTTTTTTCCTTCTCTTGCAGATTATGTAGCTTCTAATCTAATCCTTTTAGTTTTGCGTTCTCCAATAGCGAAGTCCATACTTGTGTGTTTCTTTCATATAACTTCACACATTCTTCATCTACGCTCTTTATGTTTTTTTCTATCGTCACAATTGTCTTCTCTCTTTTTTCTAGTGGTGTACTTGGTGTTTGGTGCACTTCCAAATCAATAATATTTGCGCGAAATCTATGAACGGATTCAATGATCTCAGTGATTTTTTCTTCTAAAGGGGTGGCTACCTCCATAGGAACTTATGAAATATTATTATAAACCCCTTGTACCACCTGTTTCAATCTATTTTTCCTCTGTGCAGCCTTATCCCTCTCCTGCATAAGTTTATCATATTCTTCCTGCATCACATCATTATGTGAAACTACCTTAGTCAACTCCAATGAAGTTGAAACCACGTGTAATTTAATTTCTTGCGTGATGCTCATATGAAAACTATGTAATACTTCTATGGGAAACAGAGACAACACTAAGTCACTATGACTAAGTTCCTTTTCACGCTCTTGCAATTATACCATAGGGAACTCTAAAGATCATGCTGCTATCTTCATCACCCGATGCTCTCATGATGCAGAATATGGGTGGGATGTTGTCGGTTGCACTTATTACATACTCTCTATCTTCTCTTGTTCTCCTATTCTAACTGGCTCTATTGTAGTTGTCTCTAAAATTTTTCAAAGCGTGACAATCTACGCTTGCACATCCGAGTGCATTTCTTCTTTCTTCTACACCTCTCGCTCGAAAGCCTCATTGGTAACCTCCTTAACTTAATTTGTGATCTTTTCTAAGGCATCCTCCATTAATCCTTGAATGGCCACTGTATTTATGTCTTTCTTCTTCTTCCTCTACTTTTCTATTGGTCACTTAGTGTGTTCTTTCCTTTTCTCGCCAATAGGTGGTGGGACATTGTGCATGTCTTCTGTGTAATTTCCTTGCTCTCCTTATTCTTCTTCTTATGGATGTTTTATGGTTATGTCTCATTCTCTGGTTCTATCTCTGGGATTATCCACTCTTCATCCCAATTATTTACTATTTGGCTGATGTCCTTCTCCATCGATTTGTAATGTGTCAGTATCCATTGGTAATTTGGTTCTATGCTTGAATACAGATATGGTGCATCCTTGTCATAAACCACACAATACCTTTATATGCTTCAACAATCTTTGGTGGAATGCATTGCAAGTCCTCGATGCATTACTGAATAGTCTCTTTGTAAATATAAAAACCTATTTTTCAGTCCTTATGCACAATATTCCATAAAGAAATATATCTCGTTGAAAAAAATGGCTTATGGATTCCTTCCAAAAACTACATCGCTTTGGGCTCCCTCCATGCATTTGGTGCTATCAATATTAGTAACCAGGCATAGCAGAATTTTGTTCCTTTCTCCCGTGCCTCCTCGTAGTCCATAGAAAAACTAATTGACTTGAAAGGATGACCAGTTCATCATTACTCCTATTGCACACTTCTCCACTCCTACTATAGTTCCCACGGGTACTTGATATTTGCGACATTTTCTTAGTAGCTTACATGCCAACAATTGTGTTGCAAACCTTATTTTATCATTAGTGATGTTTGCTACATCGATCCCACATGATCCTTTAAATGTTCCATTATTGGTGCAGGCCATTTTGGCGAATAGCGCAGTAATTTATGAAGGTAGTTAGAAAAAGGAACAGAAAAGGAGCGCACGATGAAAAATAGGGAAAAGCAACGCCGTGAAATTAGGAAAGTCAAAAGAAGGAAGAAGGACACATATCGATGAAGGAAAATGGTTGGATTGTGGACCAGATACACACATGAAGTTATAATGTGGACAAACCTAATCCACCTAGGGTTAGTGGGTTAGGGTTTTGGTCATTGTTGTAACGCGTTTTAACCCACTTTTGTAGTATAAATATGTATTGTGATATCTGAGGAGATCTAGTTGCTAGTTAGTATTATCGAATGGTGTGTGATCTAGTATCATTATTGAGATAGAGATATGAACAAATATTTTTACAGAGATATTGATTGTATTCAAGGGTAAGGCCGCAAACTGTGGATCTTGGTGTGAGATTGTCAACCTCATGTGCACTTCATATGCACTTATGACCTCCTATGTACTGTGTGCAATGCTATAAACTTGATGAAGAATAATAAAATATCGAAGAATGCTAGATATTTGTGGACATAGCCTAGATGGTGTGAACCATGGTAAAACTTTGTGTCTATGTGTGGAATGTTTGTCTTATTTCTTGTAGCTTATTATGATGTTATGAATGAATGAATACGATAGAAGTACATGCAACACACACTAGAATAGCTATGATATTTACTGCAAAATGAACTTTAATGAATGAACATGATTATAGAATGATATATTTGATGTATGTTGAGGTAGAAAAAATGTCTGACATCCCCACAACAACCTCCCTTCTATGGTTGTAGACATCTGGGTCTTGCAGTCACCCATAAGCCATCTCAGGTGAGACTTCATTGTGCACTGTATGCACAATGATTCCTTCTGGCCTCTAGAATGGATGATGTTTTTCATGATTTTGTTGGAAACCTAAAGTAGAACCCGGGGCATCCCAAACAAATCCAACAAATGGTTCCATTCCTGGTTGGAAACCAAAAGAACAGACTAAAGGGACTGGAAGAGAATGCCAGTAAAGAGAATGCAATATTAGAAGGGGATGTTCATACCATGGAATCCAACTAAGAAGGATATTGAACGATGGTTGGAAACAAAAGATCTTGAGCTAGTGTAGAAATACATTAGAAGTTCCAAGTATACACAACACCAATATTTGGAAAGGTATGTATTCACTGATCTTCATTAAGCATTTTTCTGTTATCTTCAAAAACTGCTGCAGGAGTGGATATTGAGATTGAAGGATAATCACGCAATTAATCGGATAAGACCAATAGAGTGGAATACTTAGAATATTGTGTGTCTAGAAAGAATCAATAATAAATTCATGCACGCAGTCGATTTCTGGCTAGATAGAATTATTGCAGGATTTATTACTAATTTTGCAGTCAATACTGTAAAGTCATATATTATTACAGAGCAAGATTTTTTGAAGGGTCCAAGAGGAAGGTTGATCCGGATTTAGGAGAAGAAAAAACTAATTAACATATTGAATACATTAAACATAGAGACATGAAGAACAACACAAATATCCAATGAACAATATCTTCTATTGAATAAATGAAATAGGTTGAAAATGTAAAACTGCATAACTGAAACACTTGCTCGAATGGTGGTAGATACATCTGAGAAGAGATGTGCCTGCTAAATGCATCCACTTGAGAAGAATGATTACAATGAAGCTCCAAATTCCTTTTTGATATTACTCATGAATTCCAAAACCCTAGACATCTAAAAACGTAACCCTAGAAGGTGAAACACCAAAAATCATGTGGGCCGCTATGGTTAAGTTGGTATCTCAACTTCCCAGGGTCGTAAATTTTGCATACAACCTCTGTTTTAGGCACATGATAGCTTGTTGGAAAGGTATTTTAGATAAATACACATTCCTCCATCAAAATATGACCCCATCTATAGTTTGGCTGTGGCGAGCCAAAAAAACACTATTTAGGGCTCCAAAACGTCCCTGGAAGTACAACAAGATGTGATGACATGAAAAGATACAAAATAAGCCAGTTGGAATAGGTGAGAGGACACCAGTATCCATCTAGAATATGTGTAGGGATTCAGACAACCACAAAAGTGTATAACCCACAAGTACAATGAAGTACAAAAGAACGTGATGAACTGAAAATGGACAAGAGGAGCTAGTTGGAATAGGTGGGTGGCCACTGATATCCACCTGGATCAATCCTCCCCCCTTAGAAATAAATGGTCTCCATTGCATTGATTTCCCGCATTAGGTGAGGAAAATTCTACTGGATTTGGCCCTGGGTGAGCCACTTGCCTTGGTCGAGGATTTTCCCTGCCTTGACAACACAATAAAGATGGATCCTCTGCTAGCGAGTGCCCTTGACCTATGTGTCCACTATATGATCAGTGGATGCTTGTTCCATGCATTCTAGGTTGATCTCCATTGCTGTTAGTTTTTATGATATCTCTGAAGGTTTCCAATAATGGTGGAAAATATGGCCAAAGGAGGTCCACATTGAACATTGGGTGCAAGCCAAGGAAGGGTGGAGTGTTGAGATCAAAAGAATTTCTACCCACAACTTTGGTGATAGTGTAAGGCCAATAGAAAAGTGTGTGAAGATTCCAATGGGCCCCTTATACCCTATGTTGATCATGGCATTGCTTGTACTTAGCATTGAATTTCTGAAAAATCTTCTGGACCTGTTGGGCGATGTGTTGAATCCACTCAATGAATCTGGTGGATTTTTTGATCTCACATTGAACATGGGAAGAGTCTGTCTATGTGGTGTAAAGAGGGAGTGAAACATCAATGGGACCCAAGGGTTGGAATCCCAACCCCACCTAAAATGGGCTATGGCTGGTGGAGCTATGGAGAGCCCTGTTGTAATTGTGTTGAACATAGGGGAGACTCTCATCCCATGTATGTGGATAATTAGAGTTGTACATGCATAGGATGTGCACAATCATCTGATTGATGACCTCTATTTGGCCATTAGTTTAGGGGTGGAAATAAGTGGATTTAGTGAGATTGGGGTCCAATAGTGACTAGAGACCCGACTGAAATGTACTAAGGAACCTCCTATCCCGGTCGGAGATGATGGTCTGTGGTATCCCAAAATGGACCCACACTCGTTCGAAGAAGAGATTGGTAGTGTATGCCACTGTGATATTCTTCTTATAGGCTCTGAGGATGGACATCTTTGAAAACCGATCAACGACCACAAATACACAATCATTGCCTTGCTTGGTTTACAGAAGGCCAAACATGTAATCCATTAAGATGGATTCCCAAGGATTCTTGGGAGTAGGAAGAGGGGTGGATAAGTATTACTTATTGATGGTTGGCTTGGAAATGGAATAGACACTACAAGAACTGATAAACTTGATGATGCTCTGTCAAAGTTTTGGCCAATACAAATGTTTTTGAAGAATGACCACAATTTTCTCCATGCCAAAATGTCGTGCCATCCAACTGTAGTGGGATTCCTAAATAATATTTGCACACTCGCTTGTAGGAACACAAACATGGCCCAGATGGAATCATAGTCCATCTTGAATGTGAAAATCGGTGACAGTCGGTCCTGTACCCAAGAGTTGATAGGTGGTGGTGAAGTTTAGATCTTGCTAATAAATTTGGGGCCACTCAAATGCCTCATGTCCATAGGAATGGAGCATATTGGTGAGGGTAACCACAGGAGGTCGATTGAGGTAGTCAATGACACGATTTGAGATCCCCTTCGTATACTTGATGTTGAGATGGAGCTGTTGTAGGTAGGTAGACCACTTCTGATGGAGATCATTCTACAATTTCCCCTATGTCTATATGAACTGCAGAGGCTTGTGATCAGTGTGGATGATCGTTTCCTTTCCCAGAATGTAATGTTTTCATTGACGACATGATTGTATGATGGAATACATTTACTTGTCATAGGTGGGGTATTTCTAGATATTATTTGAGAGTGTCTCACTATGGTATTCCACCGAATGATTGTGCTGAGTGAGAACTACACTTATAGCATAGTCAGATGCATCAGTATCAATCTCGAATGGTTGCTACAGATCAGGAAAGGAGAGTAATGGATATGAGAAAACATAATGCTTCATATCATCGAATTCTCCTTGTTGTTCCTTCCCACACATGAACTTGGCCCTACCACCTCCCTTGGTCACCTAGCCGAGGGCCCATGCAATATGGGAGAATCCCAACATGAACCATCGATAGAAGTTGGCGAGTCCCAAGAAGCTTCAAAGATCGGTTAGTGTGGTTGGGGATGGCTAGTCATGAATGACTTGGATATTAGCTGGATCAACACGTACCCCATGCTCATCAACAATGTAGCCCAAATATTGGACCTTGTTCATGCCAAAAGAGGATTTTTCTAAGTTGGCATATAGCTTATGCTACTGCAGAGTGCTCAAAACCTACTGAATATTCCACATATGCTCCTCCCAAGTTCTGTAGAATATGAGAATGTCATCCAAATATAATAAAAAAAGAGAGTTGGTGAAGGATCTCAATACATCAATCATCAACCTCATGAACATGGCTGGTGCATTTGTTAAGCCAAAGGGCATGACCATCCATTCAAAGAGACCTTGTTCAGATTTAAAGGTTGTCTTCCATACATCAGTTGGTTCGATGGGAACCTAGTCATAGACATACTTTAGGTAAATATCGCTGAATAACTTTTCCCCCTTGAGTTGGTCAAGAAGGTCATTAATCTTGGGAATTGGGTACCAGTTCCTGACTGTGATTTTGTTTAGGGATCTGTAATCAATGTAGATTCACCAAGTCGCATCTTTCTTCTACACCAGTACAACTAGGCTTCCACAAGGGGAGGAGATGGGTCTGATGTGCCCCTTTTGAAGAAGCTCTTGGATATGAGACTTGATTTCATCATTTTCCATCAGTGAGCAGTGATAGAGTGGTCCATTAGGTAGAGGTGCACTGGGGGTAAGATCAATTGGATGCTTGACTTGGCAGTGTGTCAGTACCCCGATGGGTGAGGAAAAAATGTCTCTGTATTCTTCCATGATCCTGTCCACTTTCTTTTGTTGAAAAGAGAGGCTTTGTGTAGAGGCCAAGGATGTGGCAGTGACCTTATTCTTACTGTGAGAATATATCACAAAGAAGACAAACTTCCCGGTGTGTGAAATGACCTTACTTCATTTCTTGGTATATATTAAAGAAATAGCGGTAGGTGGCACTACCTTTGGTATCCTATACAATTGTCTACCCAAAGTAATAATAAAACAGTGGGGTTTACACTCATACACAACATGATGCTTCCATAAATATGGTTGTCCTAAAATCACATCACAAACTTCAAGAGGAGAAATATCACACAATACTTCATCTTTGAAAAGCTTGATGTTGTAGGGAAGACAACACTATTGTCTGACACATAGATCTCGTCCTTGGTGAAGCCAATAGATGGTGTATGGATGTGGGTGTGGTGTCGTTGGAAGGTATAGCCACTTGATGACCTCTTCTGAAAACATGTTCTTTTGACTATCTCTATTGACAATGAAATGAAGTGGAGCCCCATTTACCCACATCTATGAGTGAAATAGGCGTTCCCCTTCCTCTAGTTCTTCTGGTTTGATTGGCTAGACTTTGGTGGTAGTGATAGTGGCATTGGGTTCAACATCGATAATCCACTTCCCTCCTTCAGGATTTGATTCAGAATCAGAATTGACCTTTGACTCGGAAGCATTAAGATCGACCATGAGTGACTTCTTGGAGTGACATTCTTCAGTGTTGTGTGAAGGGATTTTATGGTACTCACACCATTTTCTGGTGTCCTTGTTCATCTTCTCAATGCCCTTCTTGTGCTACGGCTTATATTGGTTGTCCTAAGAGTGTCCATCTCTACTCCATCCCTTTCTGTGTGGGTTGGGGCCTCCTTTTCCCTACTTATTCTTTGAGGAGTTTGCAGATCCAAACTCTCTCCTCTTCTGCTTAAATTTTTGCTCGATCTTGACACCGTATCTATAATTCGTACCCAAAGAGGTGATGTCCAAAAACACCATTTCTGTTTGGATGTATCTATGCAAACAACCGCGGTATTTGAGCACTAGATGTTGCTCAGAGTATTTGATACCCAATTTGGGGCGCAGGGTATGGAAAATATTGGTGACATTTGGTACTTTCTAGTCCCTTTCTTTATGAGGGGTGGTCCATCTAGTGTACTGGTCCTCGTAGCTTCCAAGAGGGTAGTACTGTTATTTAATGGCATCCTAGAAGGAATCCCATGTGGGGGAAACAAAACATATTGCAGATTCCTCTATGTTCCTTTGATCAGAGTAAGTGTCCCATTGGTCCTTTACATGGGGGATGACCTTGAGGAGTGAAAAAGTAATATTTTCCCTATCGAAAAAATTCTGGACCAAAAAATACCCTTCGATTAGATTCAACCATTTATCTACAAAATCCACATCTATCAGTCCTTCAAATAATGGAATATCAAAATTTAATTGTACCTTGAAGGGGGTTGCATGGCCGCTTTATGAAGATGCTTCTCCTGTGGGCAATCACCGAAGGATATGCACAAAGTTTTCCATCATTTCGTTCCTTTGTCATGCAAGGGATTCCTCGAGCAACATTTTAAAAGGATCTCCTACTCCATCATATTTTTTTTGTCTCCCATGGGTTTTTTTTGGGCTCGACGTGGTCGATCTTGCAACAACTCGATTGGTTTGAGTCCCAACTTCTTGTACTTAGATCTTGTCGGGGACATGCATGAAGAAAAATAAATGAAGAGCAGATCGCTCTGATACCAACGATCCATATTTAGGAGAGGAACGAACTGATTAATAGACTAAATACAATAAACATAGAGATATGAATACCAACACATATATCCAATGAACAATATATTCTATTGAACAAATGAAATAGGTTGAAATAAAAATGCAGATCTGAAACACTTTCTCAAATGGTGGTAGCTATCTCTGAGAAGAGTTGTGGCTTCTACGCGCATCTGCCTAAGAAGAATGATTAAAATGAGGCTCCAAAGGAATTTTTTATATTACTCATGGATACCAAAACCATAGACATCCAAAAAGCTAACCCTAGAAGGTGAAACACCAAAAGTCATGTGGCCCCCTATGGGTAAGTTGGTACCTCAACTTCCCATGGTCATAACTTTTGCATACGACCTCCGTTTTAAGCACATTATATCCCGTTGGAAAGGTCTTTCAGAGAGATACACATTTCGCCATAAAAATATGACTCAATCTACAATTTGACTATGGAAAGCCAAAAAAACACTATTTAGGGCTCCAAAACGGCCCTGGAAGTACAACAAGATGTGCTGACATGAAAACATACAAAATAAGCCATTTGGATTAGGTGAGAGGCCACCAGTATCCACCTGGAAGATGTGTAGGGATTAAAACAACCCCACAAGTGTAGAACCCACAAGTACAACGAAGTACAAAAGAACATTGTGAACTGAAAATGAATAAGAGGAGCCAGTTGGAATAGGTGGGTGGCCATCAATATCCACCTGGATCAAAGGTATACTAGATCACTTTATACATAGATCAAGATTTTTTTGCATGATAAAGGTGTGATGACAATGGAGTCAGACAACTAAATATATCTTCGCACATGGTGAGATTGGGGGAAGCACTAGGGACGATCTGAGATATGGAGAGGGATATGGATAGAGGTAAGAATAAAGAGGCAATGGACCTCATTATTATGGATGGAGAAAAGATCAGGGAAATAATTGATAAATCGGTAATGATGCGTATTAGAAGACCCTACCAATATAATATTAATAGTAAGAAGAAGGTAGTAGCCGAGCGGGAGGGCTTGGAAAGTGATGAGGAAGAGGTATAGGATCTCCATGCTACAGGGAAGATTGAGGAAATCCTGCATGCCACATATGATAAAAAAACCAGAGGTCAAGAGTCTAGCACAAAATAATTCTCTCCATTCCAGATTAGAATTAGTGTGGAACCCACACCCCATGTGTTATTAAGACATCAAAAAAAGGAAGAACTGGGTAGAAAATGAACAATTAGTAGTAGAAGGATTTTAGTAGGTCGAGGGACCAGTGGAAATTCAAGTGAAAGTATAAATTTATCTAACATCACTAAGTTATCTACACTGTGCAGAGGTGGTGGTACAACAAAATTTACAATGGCAGAAGCATATTTGACTATTAGGTTACCATATTTTCATGGAGAAGGGTCAGAGGACCCATAGAAGAATTTATTTATTTGTGAGGATATTTGGGAAGCTAAACAAATCACAAATGAAGATACAAAAGTGGCATAACTTTCAATTACATTCATAGAACACACACTGGACTGGTATATGAGCCTCACAGTAAACAATCCACAGGGAGAACCTACAACTGTCACATATGTAAAGAAGGAACTAATCAATGAATTCCAATGACCAAGTTCAAAAGATTAGTATATGAATGGGATGATAGAAATCAAACAAAATCCAGGAGAGTCACTTTGGGAAATTGATCAGAAGTTCAAGCGATTGAAAGGTAAGTTGAAATACCCCATCACAGACACACAACATAGGCACCTATTTGTTAATTCATTATTGCCACATTTTAAGTATCCATTGAGGAAAAATAATTTCTAGACTCAGGCTGAGGCTATGCAAGCAACGTTAAAATTGGAAGAAAATATGTATAAACATATAGATCTAGCTGTAGAATATATTAGAGAAGATCTCAAGAATATGACATTTCGGTTAAATCAGAATAAAGGTAAGGAAAAGAGGGAAGTTTTCTAGTGTACATTATGCATAATAGAAGGCCATTGCAAGCATGAGTGCCCAACATTTTCACAATACTTGGGAGAAAGTGTAGTAGAGAAATTACTCTACACACAAAGTGATCAATCCCTTGCTATGGTTCCCTAGGGAAAGACAGAATGAAAACAAATGGTAACTAAAATTCTCTAGGATCACTATTCTATTTCTTTGCTGGAGGGTTAGTTAGAAAAGAGAAAAAGTGGTGCACTTTTTTCTGACATTCGTCCTCGCTGCTCCAGTCCAAGTAAGCTCCAACCTAGTAGCTCCTTTCGTGAAGTTGATTCCTACAAGCACGAAAGGGAACAAGAATTCTTCTACTACCTCATAGGATTATATGAAAATAATCATACTTGATGACTTACTATGAAGAGATCAAAAGAAAAGAATGAACAAGCAGTCATAAGAGAACCATGCCAAGTTATATTGATAAGAATATGGAAATTTACAACCTTTGTGTGACATTCCTGACCTCCAAATCTTCTTCTTCATCCCTTAGATGAGATAGTTTACTCTCTAGCAAAGGTTTCTCTCTTTTCTATGGAATCATAAGTTTGGTACATTATTCATCCTCTTCCCCCCTTTACACTGATAAGAGTCTTGGTTATATAGATGCATATGAGATCAACTACTTAAGATAAATTAGGGACTTGGTTGAGGAAATAATGGATATTTATAAAGGATGGGTTATCTTCATGGTTATTCTTTCTCCCAATATAGGATAGAAGGAGACTCAAACTATATCTCGATGAAAACAAGAAAAAAAAACAAGAACCATCCATAAAGGTCTCAAAAGATGGCCCTAAATTCATGGGATTTGATATTATCAAGATGGTTTCTCCCATAGAAGGGAAGACATAGTGACCAGGTCTCTCCCCTAACACTATGGCAAGGAGATGGTTTCTCCCCCAGAGTGGAAATGGGAGCAACCATGGTAAAAATAAGACAAGATTGAGGAAAAAAGATAAGGAATGAAGGAAAATGGCAATGTGGATATTCTTTGAATTCAATGATGATTAGGGGGTGCCATTTTTACTTGTGAGATGCGACACTAAGAAAAGTCACAAAATGGTGTATAACAGATGCCCCCCAAAGGGTGAGGTCAGAGTAGAAGATGATGTATGAAACACTTTGTGACAAATCTCAAATCAAGGGATTGAAGAAAAGAAGACCTATCAAAACAAAAAACATATGTCAATATACACATAAAATCTTTGAGGCAGGCATACCCACACTCAAAATAACCTGTATCAATGCATGTATTTTGACCAGTACACTGCGGATCCATGACAGGACATACTTAGGCCACAACCACCAAATATACAATGTGGATCCGTGTAACATTATATGCATTAAATGTTCACCAATGCATTATTAGGAGAGGAAAAGTAGAAAAATGCCACTACAAGCTCCCCACAAGGTCTTCAATCTCGATCCCAAATAGTAGGAATCTAACCATGTGAATAGAGGTTTTGGAGTCAAACATGGTAGAAACCACTTGATTACTGGTCAATGAGGTTTATCATTAACAAGTGTGAGGGAAATCACCAATGATGACAATGAATCCCAATGTACTCTAAGTGCATTCCATCAAAAGTAAGCAAATGAATTGAAATTGAACATCCAACAAAATATTTTGATCAGAGGAAAATGATGTAAACCCACTATCGAAAATTAGGAAACCTTCCATTGAGGCATGTGGGTCTCAAGGTATTGACTAGTTTCTAAGTATAGTTTTTGGATAGTGTGTTGAAGTTAACAAGAATATACTCATTGAAGGAGGGCCATGATGTTTCCCCCATCATCGACATGAAAAAAAAAGGATGATGATTTGAAATGGTATATATAAAAGCATGGGCTGACGCATGGAATAAAAAATGCAGAGGTTGAATTCCCTTGAACATCGGGTGGCACAATGAAGGACTTGGAAACATTGATGCAATGGGGCACAAATAGCGGATGTAACGATGTGACGAAAACCAATGGATCTCTTAGAAGTAATCAAAAGAGTATGATGACACATGAAATGGGATGACAATCATAGGTTTTCTTTAGAAGGAATCGAAAGAGGATGATGACACATGGAATTCAGAAGGCGTAAAAACAAGAAAATTAACCAAGTACATGAGATGATGTAGACAAGTTCTATGTTCAAGGGTGACACAATAGATGCCATAAAACTTATAAAAAAAAAACTTGGCATAGTTCTCCAATTTCTCCCATCATGATGGATGAGTACCTCTTTGCTTTTTTTTAATGGGATTGAGGAGGAGAACATATGCTCGGTCCCAAAAGGGTCCTTCATTATTTAGTTTTACGAGTCTAGAGAAGGGAAACTTGGTGGTATTTTCATATTTTGAGTCTTAAAATATTGGGTAAATAAGACTCCATAATGGAATTTTTTGTGAAGTTAGTCTCTAGGGTCCAAAAAAGTATAAAATGATGCCTAGGAGAAATCTCCTGACCAATATGGCTAGGTGTTCATTTTTCGTAAATAGTCTAATGGGACTGAAAAAGGGGTAAATCATCACCCACTAAATGTGATTTCTAATTCAATTTAATGAACATGAAAGACAACAAGATCGCTCGACAATATTTTCGGTTTAAGGAGTGCGAAAAGAGCTTAAAGGGATCTCCATAACGAAATTTCTTTTTCGTAATTTAGATGTATGAAGCTGGAAAAAAGGGTGACCTTTTCATAGTTTAAGGAGTTTGAAAAGGTCAAAGAGTACTCGCCTGAGAAGTAAGATCACCAATAAAAGTCTCTAAGACATCTACTGAAATGAACATGACTAAAAAACAAGAGATGTCATAATTTTAATGAGAACTGCTAATTTTAAAAGGAAAATTAATATAAAATAAGAAACAATATTAGACTAAGGTAAAAATGGGTTAACAAATTTGATATGAAATTACCAAAAGGGGTGAAGAACAATTTGTTTTTACCTTTCTGTTGAAGAAATTGGAAATCATGGTGTTTTTTCCCTTTTGTGGATCATATCTTCAGGCATTGATTCTGGATGAACCAGTGGATGATTCTTCTTTCTGTTTGAACCAGGTTCTTACTCTCTCCTTCCTCGTCAATTTAATGTCTTTTTTTTTTTCTACATTTCATGATGTCTTTGGGTGGTTTCAAGAAGATATTAGGGGTTGATTTGCGCCTTTGGATGGTCGCACCTTCCTAGTATCAGGGGGAGCAGCCAGGACCCTCTGTTTACACTAGCAGAGGACCCTAGTCGCCATGTATCCAACGGAAAGGGTGCGATCGGCGCAAAAAACAATGTTTCTGAATTTTTGGCCATAAAAAATATAGGAATATTTTCCCCAATGGATCTAATGTTTTTAAAATTATTTTTATGTGAGTTTGGGAAAGATGCTTGAGTGGAAAGAGCATGATCATGAGAGATATGAAACCGTGGCTTTGAGGGATAAAAACACTATCTCCACACTAAGAAATTGTGGTCTACTGAAGTTTTTCAAAATTAAAAACATGAGAAAGGAGCTAATGCTTCTTGAGCATCTTATCCAAATGTGGGATCCCAATGAGAAAGTGTTCAAAGTGGGTCCTCACGATTTAGAAATCAAGGTAGAGGACATATGGTTTTTGACAGGGCTATCAAAATGAGGTGCCCCTATTTCTTTGGTTGGGAAACGAGCTACTAAGATGTCCACTGAGGAGTATATTGCCACTTACTACAAGGAGGGTGTTGATAGGACCATTGTAAAAATTATGATCAAAGAGATCGAGGATCAACCACTTCACATGATTGCATTCACCATTAGAAAATTGGCCGGAATCACATCAACTCATATGATCATGAAGTCACAGATAGCCTATGTGGTTGAATGCATGAAGCCCAAAGTATTCAACTGTTGGGAGGGTGTTTTGGTGAGCCTCAAAAACCAAATCACTCGATGTAAGACTGACAAGAAAAAATAGTTTGGCTATGGTTCATTGCTTGTTTCCTTTTTTTTGGAGAGAGTTCCTTTGTTATAACCCCATATTATGCTACCAGATCATCCCATAATGGAGTCGATAATGGAGAAGTGGACTAGCTTCATACTGAGACTTGGTGGGGGTCCCGTAGTATTTTTCGTTTGACGAGAGCTTCTTCACATAGTGGAAGAAGTAGATTCCTATGATATAGGACTTCCCCTATTCGGGTGTTGACTTTCGAGGTAGAAATGACTTGGTGCTCCCAGAAGGGGCACGCTGGGATGTGTTAGGTACTCATGATCTCATGATCTCATGCTCAATGTTTTTTTTGATTTTATATATTATATATATATTTTTTGGTGTACAAAGGGTTTTTAATCAAAATATTATCTCCTTACAAAAATAAGGGACTGATACGACCAGATGGATTATTGGTGCTAGCTCACCGCATAGTGCCACCTTTTCCATTTCATATGCAACAGGTGTATGAGGACATAGAGCTCCATGATGTGGAAATAAAACTCAGGGGATTGACTATGGGGGTCCCCCCTATGCATATATTAGAGTTCCCGAGGCACTTGCAAAGGCATGTTGTAGGTGTGTTAGCAGGGATGAGAACCTTACTGCGTCGGGTGGTGAGAGAAGTAGTGTGCTATGAGGAGAAAAATGTGCGAGGGGAGTGAAGTTCCCCTCAATAACGCTCTTTTTGGAGATGATGTATGATGTATGGGTTATATAGCCTGATTTGTTTTTTGCCTTTATGCATTTTGGACAGATGTGAAACACACACACTCTCTCTCTCTCTATATATGGATTTTTTCCTTGATTACTTATTTGTCAGTACTAAATAGAATGATGATATTTATTTGGTGCCTAAATGTATGGTCTATTTTCTTTTACATGTTTATATGTGTGCAAGATGCCAATTTATCACGTAATTAGCTAGAGAATTTGTGACAACATTTAATAACCTAGGTATGTGTATGTATTTAATATAATCGAAGAACCTCTCAAGGTGACAAATCCTAGGATACATATGTAATAAAAATGGATCACGAATGGAATATATGTGATTAAGGTGACAAACCACAAGTTGGGAATCGAGGTAAACTATAAAAAATGAGATACCAATGGAAGATGCCAAAATCAAAATCCCTATCATAGCATGATATTCTGCAACATTATTGGTAGTTGGTCCAAGGAACATTCCCCCGTAACTCACCAACTCATCGATAGAGGAAAATATGGTCCAGGCCACAGAAGCCAAATTTTGAGTATGTATTCTAGCACCATCCACAAAATTGAAACATACAGGAAAAAATATTGGCATCTGTGCACAAGAGCACATGGAGAAATAAGTTGTCACAGATAAAAAGCCTCACTCAAAAGTGTAAAACACACTAAACCAAATTCACATGAAAATTATGACACATATGTACAAAGCACCACACTAGGATGCACCTATTCATAGTACTTTTTAAGATAGATCCCGTTGCAGGGCTCCTTCAAAGGTATTCCATTGTAATCACTAGTTCGTAGGCCCCTTTTTGTAGCACACATTTGACAACATAGGGAGCATGCCACATGCGTTCCAATTTTCCTGCTCCTAGATTGTCATGATCTTGCATGTAAACTAAGACTAAGTCACCTTCCTCAAAGGTCTGAGGACAAATGGATTTATTGTAATTTATTTTGACACGCCTTTTATGTATTTCATTAAAAATATCGACATCTCGATGAGTCTCTTCAAGTTTTGTAAGGTACAATTTTTTTTCTTCTTCAATAGTAGTGTTTGGCAATAATTCTATGGCTAATTGAAGTGATCAAATTTCACATTAAATCAGAAGTACTGCTTCCAGGCCATAACCTAATTGAAAAGGAGTAAATCTTGTGGTGATATTGTAGGCCCAAAGGGCCGAAAAAATCTTGAGGTTCTAGTCTGATTTATGTTTCCCAGCCATACACTAGATCATGGTCTTTAAAACTTTGTTGATTACTTTGACCTGACCATTTTCTTGAGGATAGTAAGGAGATGAATTTTCGTGGAAAAAACCTAATTTTTTGCTTAATTCATTCATCATATGATTACGGAAATGTGAAGCATGATTTGTAACGATAGCTTTCGAGACTCCAAAACAAGATATAATGTGATTGAACATGAAGAGTGCAACATTCTTTCCATCATTTAAAAATGTAGGCATAGCCTCGGCCCACTTAGTGAAGTAATCAATGGTGACAATAATGTAACCATGCCCCCTAACCGAGGTAGGTGTTATCGCTCTGTAATTTCTAGAGGTTGTAGAAGAAATGACAGAGGTAACCACACAACCACTTTGGAAGTTGGGATCTATCCCTGCCAGCTTCAAAGAGGGATCTCTCTGTAAGATTTAGATTTGTTTATATTTAAAATATTAGGCTAGTTATGATAGTTCAGGATTTGTTTTTTTGTCTTGAATTGTTTGTTTGATTGAATGCTTAAATTACCATTGGGCTATGGGGTTTGTCTCTTAAAATAGGGATCGATTTCATATTTTAATTAGGTTTCTTCACAGGGAAAGGTAGTTAAACTGTTTGGATCTTGTAAATTTGGATGAACTGAAAAGGAAGAAATGAAAGGAATTCCATCAAGTAAAAGAGCAATTAAGAATTATTTTTACTTAATTTCTGTTGAAAACATAAAAATTATTCAAAGCCAGAAACATAGTATATTAAAATAAATTATGTTCGTCAACCTTCTTTTGAATAATTAGGATTAGAAACACATAGAAATGATAACAAAGAAAGGAAAACATAAACAGAGATAGATGCACTTCACCAACAGTTTGACATGAGAATCCTGTGAAAGAACCCATTTTTATTAGTAATCCATTCGCTTGAATCTTAAAAAATAGCATTCTTGGATGCAAAAATCAGGCTTACATACTTCGAAATGAGAAGTATTTATACATTTATTACAAAATATCTTGTCATAATTAATCAAGATATATTTCAAGAATGTCTAAACTAACTCTATCTCTAATCAAAAAAATATAGGATTGTTTAGGTCTGCCCGGATTTCTGGGACTGTTTTGATGGAAGTTGCTGTTGATTTGTCCCTTTGACTTCTGCTTAGCTGTTGGTCCTTGATGCTGAAAAGTAGAACCCATCTTTACTCAAGTAACTCGTACAACTTTTCCGACCTTTTTTTTACTTGGGATTGACATTTTGAGTAATTTCCTATAAATTTCATCCACCTCTGTGTATTTAGCAAGCATGGTTTTGGTGATGAAAATTTGTTTGATCTTATGATGAATGTTCAAATCAAACTACATTGTTTCCAGGAATGCTTTCCTAGTGATGCTTCCTTGTATTTCTGCAAATTTTGAATTGTCTTTTTCCACTGTCTTTAATTTTTGGTTATAATCAGGAAAAGTGATCAACTTGTCATTTATCACTAATAAAACATGTAGTCCTTTCTTGTTTATCACATCAAACTTGTTGAAGAAACTTTGCACACCTATGTCCATAACCTGGCATTTTTATTCCAATTGCAACAAGAGGCCTTTCTTAGTTAGAACCTTTTTAACTTACAGGATAGTTTCAGTTATGTCTTCTATCTCTAGCTCCTCTAACTCCTGTTTGTTTTTAGAATTTAGAAACCCGATGAGATCTATGGCTTTTGTTTGTTGCCTTTTCTCCCAATTCTTCCTTAATTATTTCAATGGCTCCTTTAGCTTTCTGAATTAACTCATGATTCTCAAAGATGATCTGTATAGAAGGCCAAATCTCTGTCATGGATTTATTGATGTCTACCCATATATTTTTCTTAGACTGGGATAAGGTATTAGCCACGGTTGTTTCTTTTCCTAACTATTGTAGTCGTTGGCTGATCCTATGAGCTTTATGTATTTCTTCTTGATGACAAGTCTCAATCCTTGATTTCTGTTCCTGCAATGACTTTAATTCTTCCTATAACTTTTTGATTTCTACTCCTTGTATGGACATGTCCTCCATAGATTTCACCATTTTATTTGAAGAATTTGTAGTTTGTGCTGGGGTTGATGTTGATGTAGAAAATTCTGATGTTCTTATCCCTGTCAGAGGCACTGCATCTAGAGGAACTATGGCCAACTGTGCATTCTTCTCTTTTTCCTTGATCAACTTATCCATCTTTGCTTCCATTTCCCTAATCTATGCATTTTTCTCCATAATCAATTTGAGCATTTATTCTTTTTGGCTCTCTGTCTTAGCCACCTCTTTAGTCCGTGAATCCTCTGTTGCTGGTAGTTTCAACTATTTCTTGAGTGATGCTATGTTATCATTCTTATTATTTATCAAATCTTCTACTGCTTTGACATTAGCTAGGTCATATCCAATCTTGAGAACTATTTCTTCTAATGATTTTATCTTATTATCTTTGGCCAAAGATAATATCTTTTCAATCTTCAATTGAGACTGGATATTAGTCAGTGATACCTGTAATTTGGAAGCTATCATTGAAGTGTTTGTCAGGGTTGAAAAAATCATCTCCTTTGTCTATCTGTGCATATCCATCTGATCAATAGGATGGACATCCTTTATATCAAATTCAAAAGAAGTCTTCTTGTAATCGACTATTGTCTTTGGATAGGGGACCCGTGCTTGTAAGAACTCCATTTGCATTCTTCCCTTCTCCGTGTCAAAATGTGACAAAATTCTATGCTGAGAAATAGAAGTTTGTTTCCAAAATTGAGTATAAGTACTGCTTTTGAGAAGTTCATTCTTTTTCTTAATTTCCTTGTACTTGTCAATTTTTTTTGACTCCTTCTCTCCATGAATTGATCCAGATGTTAGAGTTTTGTCTGGATTCCTTTGTGAAGATGATGATGATGGAGATTCTGTAAACAAATTGGCTGACTGTGCAAAAGAGTGTGGTCCTTCAAAAACTTTTGTAGACTGCATTTCTCCCTCTTTAAGAAAACCTATTGTAGGAATGGTTTTAGTCTTCTTCCTATGTATTTGAAAATCATCTGCTGAGAACTATGTGAATGAAGGAAATTCTTCATTTCTTGATATTTTTTATGCTTGTCTCTGAGGTGTGATGGTCTGTGAAGTGGTCATAGACATAAGCTTCTCTTCTTCTTCTTGCAAAGTGTTCTCTTCCTACTCATCCTGGTTCATATATTTTTCAATATCTGGCCTTTGTGTATGCACATAGGGAGTGTTCTTCTGTTTGGTCCTCAGCTTAGAAATAATTCCAAATGGATCATATGACCAAGTAAATATTAGAGGAAAATTCATCTGTTTTAAGAGGATGTCTGCTTCTTCACCTACTGCTCTGCTATTGCAAATAAATGGTCTTATATGAGTTTTAATTCTGAGCTGAGATTTCTTCTTGCCTTCTACAAAGTGAATTTCATTTGAATTTATCATCTATATTATTTACTTTAATGCTCACATCCATACACCCTTATTTATGTATAATTCTGGTATAAATACCAGTCACCTGTCTTGGCCTGCTCAGTTAGATGTAAAACCTTTTGAATTTCTTCACTAACCCTGGGTTTTGTACTGCTGCTCAGTTAAAAAGTAGCTGGATAAATGAATTGATCAATAAAATCTTTGAAACTGTACTCCACTGATTTCTTTCTCACCAATGAAGTCCAAAAGATGACTGATTGTGGGCTTCCTTGTTTATTTAGCTTCTGGAGTGCGAAAGGAAAATTCTCTTCTTGATAGAAAATGAACATATAAACCAAAATTGAAGAATACTTAAACATTCCTTCAGTTTGAAACTTAATAAATTGTTCATGAATGTTGTCAACCAGGAATTGACTGAAATTGAACTTCATAGAAACCTTTTCTTTTGTGGATAAAATGGATAGAAAACCTAAAATAGGTTCATCTACCCATTCATTAGAATAATATCCTAATAAACATGAGAGCATGGAGATAATTTGATTGGCCTTTTCTGGAAAAATAGAAGAGGGGTGTGGTGGACTTTTCTTAGGCAGTTGGGCATCTTTAGGGAGGAAAATTTCAAAGATTTGGGCTCTCTTGGAAAAGGTCAATTTTTGATATAATTCATTTAGGTATTTGACAGAGAAAGGGGTGGTGGATTTGTTTTGAGGGATCTGCAACATTTGGTTAATGGTCTCAGGAGTAATTGTAAACAAAATTTCACCAGTGTGTGATGAAATGGCTCTTTGGCTTGGCATATAACTAGCTTGGCATTTAAGGACGAATTGAGGGAGAGGGTAGGTTTGGGGAAAATTGTAGAGGGGTAAATTGGATTCCCCGAGTCTAATTTACTCACTCTGGTCAAGGAAAATATCCTTCATCTAGTAGTGCAATTCGAATAAATTGAAATCACACTTAGGCTCTGCAAATTTATAATATTTGTCTTCCAGAGGAATGTGGTCAAGGTCAATTGGAGGGGGAACCATTGGATTTTTAGAGGTGTCAACATA
>ML778469.1:148958-177006 GCA_009831015.1 Picea engelmannii
AAATTGAAAATTGTCTCATCATGATTAAACTGTATGATTCAAACTTATTTTTCTTTTCATGGGGTTTTTCTTGTTTTTCTCTTTTTATTTTTCTTTTCTTTTCTTTTGTTTTCTACCCTCTTTTCATTTTCATTATTTTTTATCTTTATCTTTATCTTTTGGAAATCATTTGCAGAATGTAATATTATTTAGAACACAAAATCACTAAAAGAAAAATATTCAATCATCATTTGATACTATGAACTATAGGACTCTAACAATAGGCTTACATTTCATAAAATCTATGCCCCATTTTGCAAAAGGGCCAACAACAATGACTAGGTGTAATGGAGAAGGGGAGGAGCACTTTTTAGGATGAAAACACTGGCAAGGTAGGAACTTCTTAATGGCCTCAATACAATATTTAAATATGGAAGGCCAAAAATACCTAGCATGTAAGATCTTATGGGTCGTAGCCATCCCGGAGAGATGATCACTAGATGCTCCATAGTGAAAATCATTTAAAATAGTTTTAGCCTCATCATAATTAAGACAACGTTGCAAGAGGGAATCAATGTCGCGATGATACAAAGTGTCACTGATGATAACATAATGATGATCATGATGAAGGATACGACAACGATCATTTTGTGAAAGTTCAGGTCGGAAACATTGAGTTTGGAGATACAAAGTGATATATCCATACCAGGAGTCAGACATACTGATAAGAAATAGAGACTCATCGGGAAGAGAGTCTATGGGCTCAGTATCTATGTCAACATGGGGAAGGTTTCATAAAATATCAACAAAGAATAAGAATTTCTTAGAATTGGAATTCCCAAATTCTAGATAGAACTCCCGAAGGATCATGATCCAACATGAGTATTTCCTCCCCAGTACTTAATGTAGAAGGATGTAGTACATCGGATTAGTGTCTATGATAATGATAGTTTTGTGAAGCATGATATAGTGATGAAATATCTGAACAAGGATGGTGGCTTCCAGAGCAAACTTTTCGACATGAGAGTAGTTGAGTTCGGGACTCGAAATGCCTTTTCTCAAATAGTAAACTACATGTTCTTGGTTGCTATCAATCTGTTGAACTAACACCATTCCAATGGTGGGAACATAAGCAACAAGGTATAATATATAGTATTTGGTGTAATCAGGGGGATGTAACAATGGTGCATGCGTTAATGCATGTTTTAGGGCATCAAAATATCATTGTGCCTGATCATCCCAAATAAAAGGGATACCTTTCTTCAAGAGATGCATGAATCTGTTAGTGATTTATGCATAATTGCGAATAAAGTGACGCAAAAAGTTTGCTTTCCCTAGAAAAATTTGAATCTAGATGATAGTGGTGGGAGGGAGAAATGAAGTAATTTCCTTGACTTTTAATGGATCCAATATGATCCCATTCTTGGAGACTATGAAATCGAGAATATGGCAAGATTCAACACAAAAAATGTGTTTGTGTGGATTAAGACATATCCTATAATAGCGACACCGAAGAAAGATGGCTCAGATATTTTTGATGTGGTCGTCACGACAAATTGAATGAGTGGGAAAATCATCTAAATAGGGGTGCACAATATGTTTAATGTCATGGAAAGAATACAATATGTCCCACTGGAAGGTAGCCCCAACATTTTTAAGGCTAAAAGGGAGTTTACGATAGGAGAACGTACCCCATGGGTAGATGAAAGTTGTCTTGTGTTGGACGGTTGAGAGTATATCAATCTGATTATAATCATAAAATCCATCCATGAATGAGAATATTATGCTTTCGCCACAATTATCTATGATTTGTTTGATGAACAGGGAAGGATAGTTGTTCTTGGGACAATATATATTAAGATCGTGGTAATAGACACATACTCTAATAGTTCCTTGTTTATTCATGACAAGAATGATGATAGATACCCATTCCATCAAGGGGATAGGATAAATAAAACCATCCTTCAATAGTTTTTCTACCTTAGCTTTGATAGTCTATGTTTTTCGAGGGTGGACTGGGTACAATTTCTGGTGAACATGTTTATCTCCTGGGTATGTCTTGATTTTTTGGACAACAATAGATGGATCAATACCTGACATCTCTTCATAAATATAAGAAAAAAAGTCGTGAAACTCCTTGAACAAGGTTGCATATACTTGGATCTCATCAGGAGTACAATGCTTGCCAAGGTGGACATGTTCTATGACACCATGCTTTATGGATATGTCAATAGGAATACTTTATGTATTAGTAGCCAAATTCCCTTCACATAAATCTAGAATGGGAGATTTGATTAGACTGACTATATTGACGGTAGGCATGGATTTACTGCCACTCTTTGTAAGGTTTGGAGTAAGCGGGAAATATGAGTGATGATGGATATCATCCCACGGAGGGTCCTCAATACTTAAGACTTGCATAATGGACTCATTCAAGGGAAAAGCCTGTAGGAAACAATATGGAGAAGATAAATAGGAATCAATCCAGGATTGCGAAGACTATGGGTCTGATGAGACAATAAGATGAGTATCAACAATATCAAAACAATAAGCGGATTGATTGGCATGATATACTGCCTCAAACAGGATGAGTGGCATGATGCCACCAAACGTCTCGAGCTGGGACATAGCTGGCACGACCCAAGGATCCAAAGAACCTAGGGATTGGTGTACCATGGATGAAATGGGGTAGGGACAGGTAATGGGAAAGTACCCATTAGGGTAGATTGTTTCAAAAGGCCAACCCCTACACTCTCATAAGATAGTTGGGATTCACCTACTAACATAATGTTATCAACTCTATGGGTAGTGGAATCTGGAATGCAATAGTTGAGTTGGTCAATAGTCACAATTTTACCTTGATGGGGAAACTATAACGTTCGAAAGGCCGAGGATGCAACAATGATCATGGAATAGAACCAACTGCGACCAAGCAAGAGATTATAATCAAGGGGGGACTCTACCACTTCCACCTCTACATAAGCGGTTTTTCCCCTGACTTCCACAACGAAGGAACTAAAAATACCATAGGGTTTAAATCCACACCCATAAAATTTCTTGAGGGTAGTGGGGGACTGGTTGGGATTAGGATAACCAACACTTCTCCAACAGGCCAAAGACATGACACAGGTAGAAGCTCCCTCATCCACAATAAAGTGATGGATATTTTTCCCACAAACAGTGGATTGAATCTGAAATTCAAGTTGATGGGAGATTATTGATTTAAAATGTTCCAGATTAAACATTATAACGCTATATGTATCCCAATATATGGATCCTATAATAGAAAACAATGTTTTGCGTTGGCTAGGACAATTTTGCAGAATTTCGATGGTCGACATTACGCAAGGTTCCTATGCCAAATCCTCAACGATGTTGTAAAATTGTGTAGCATGAGCACTGGTATCAAAATCCAACTTACGAATTGTGCCCTTGGGAGGGCACACCAATAAGTCAAGAATAGGATTCTCAATTTGAAGAGAGCCAGAAGATGAAGGAGGGATAGATGTTGTAGAGATGTGGAGGTCTTGTTATAGACACTTCTAGATTTATTTGGAACGAGGTTGAAGTCTTTGGCTCTAGTAGTCAAATCAACAAACTTCATCATGAATACTTGGTTACTAGATGAAGCATCCCCTTGATGAGGATGACTTGAATTACTCTCGTGGGGAGGGGAATGGTTTGTGTAATCATCAGTTGTTACTGAGTTGGGAAAGGATTGGTTAAAACATCGGGTTGGGACTCTCCTTTGATGATATTTCTAACAACATCATGATGAGGGAAATCCCATGTGTAATGATCATATCCACAAAAAGGACAAAGATATTTGGCTTTACACTTGGGTTTATTCTCAAGAGTGGTTTCAAGGTTTTTGTTTTCTTCCTGCTTATTGGAATATTTCTTGGACTTTCCTTTATTCTTCTTCTTTCTCCTAGAAGGTTGGGATGATTTGGATTGGACCACATTTACTTTAGAGTATTTGGCATGAGTAGAAGTGGATTTGGTATTAGCGCCAACCTTTGAGGAGGTAGGGTTGGATGGTTGTGATGGTTGAAAACCTTGTTTTCCGGTAGTATACTAGGTTTTGAAAGATCCTACCATGCCATCGGCATGGGAATATTGAGTGGGACACGTAGGATCATTTGAAGGATGCAAAACATTAGGAATCAAATCATACAAGGTCCCAGTTTGGGAATAGACTAGATATAAGTATTAGGCATGACTAATTTCATGTTCTTCCGTGACTGCGCCGCCCATGGTGACATCATGAGAAATGGATGGTAACAATGGTTTTGTGAACCACTAAGGCAATAAATGATCAAGAATATGATATTTAATCAATCGTCTACATTTCCTCCACTCATGTATATGATCGAAGATGTGGGGGGAGGTGGACTGTCATAGTGATGTTAAAATTTCAGTACCCATCTCATATCGAATTGGTAATTGGAAATGGGTGAGAAAGGTCATGGTGAGGGAAGTAAATACACTGTAAGATAGGGGAGGCAATTCAATGTACCACTTGGCCACTGCACCTATAATATTTTGTTGGAAAATATGTAATATAATGGAGTCATCCATCAAGGAATTGGAGTAACATGAGATATGGTAAGTCATAACGTGGGTATTTGGGTCTTCTCCATATTTAATGTCAAATTTAGGAATGTTCGATGGTAACATATGGGGAATGGGAGGCCAAAAGGGAGCATGGAAAATGGGATCGTTGGTCAACTTAGATAAGTCTGGTAGATCTAAGGTAGTCAAAAATGGAAGTTGACAATTGATCAATGGGTTGTGATAATATGGATGAGATGTTGGAAACCCGATAGGGCCATGACTAGCTTGGAAAATACCCCCCATGTAAGGTTGTGGTTGTGGCTGTAAAGAATATTCCTCCCATGGAAATATGAGCGATGATGGATATCATCCCATAGAGGGTCCTCAATACTCAAGACTCGCATAATGGACTCATTCAAGGGAAAATCCCATTGGAAACAATATGAAGAAGACAAAGAGGAATCAATCCAGGATTGCGAAGAGTATGGGTCTGATGAGACAATAAGATGAGTATCAACAGTATCAAAACAATAGGTGGACTAAATGACGTGATATGCTGCCTCAGACGGGCTGAGTGGCATGATGTCACCAAACAACTCGAGCTGGGACATAGTTGGCACGACCCATGGATCCAAAGAACCTAGGGATTAGTGTACCATGGATGAAATGGGGTAGGGGCGGGTAATGGGAAAGTACCCATTAGGGTAGATTATTTCAAAAGGCCAACCCCTACACTCTCATAATATAGTTGGGAATCACCTACTAACATAAAGCTATCAACTCTATGGGTAGTGGAATCTGGAATGCAATAGTTGAGTTGGTCAATAGTCACAATTTTACCTTGATGGGGAAACTATAATGTTCGAAAGATCGAGGACACAACAACGGTCATGGCATAGAACCAACTGCAACCAAGAAAGAGATTATAATCAAGGGGGGAATCTACCACTTCCACCTCTACATAAGCGATTTTTCCCCTGACTTCCACAACAAAGGAACTAAAAATACCATAGTGTTTAAATCCACGCCCATAAAATTTATTGAGGGTAGTGGGGGACTGACCGAGAGAAGGAGAACCAACACTTCTCCAACAGGCCAAATACATGACACATGTATAAGCTCCCTCATCCACAATACTGTGATGGATATTTTTCCCACAAACAGTGGATTGAATCTGAAATGCAAGTTGATGGGAGAGTACTGATTTAAAATGTTTCAGATTAAACATTATAACATTAGATGTATCCCAATCTATGGCTCCTATAATATAAAACAATGTGCTACGCTGGCTAGGAAATTTTTGCAGAACTTCGATGGTCGACATTGCGCAAGGTTCCTATGCCAAATCCTCAACAATGTTGTAAATTTGTGTAACATGATAACTGTGATTAAAATTCGACTTACGAATTTTTCCCTTGGGAGGGAACAACACTAAGTCAGGATTAGACTTCTCAATTTGAAGAGAGCCAGAAGATGAAGGAGGGATAGATGTTGTAGATGATGTGGAGGTCTTGTTATAGGCACTTCTAGATTTATTTGGAACGAGGTTGAAGTCTTTGGCTCTAGTAGTCAAATCAACAAACTTCATCATGAATACTTGGTTACTAGATGAAGCATCCCCTTGATGAGGATGACTTGCATTACTCTCGTGGGGAGGGGCATGGTTTGGGTAATCATTTGTTGTTGCTGAGCTGGTAAAGGATTGTTTAAAACATAGGGTTGGGACTCTCCTTTGATGATATTTCTAACAACATCATGATGAGGGAAATCCCATGTGTAATGATCATCTCCACAAATAAGACAAGGATATTTGGCTTTACATTTGGGTTTATTCTCAAGAGTGGTTTCAGGGTTTTTGTTTTCTTCCTTCTTATTGGAAGACTTCTTGGACTTTCCTTTATTCTTCTTCTTTCTTCCAGAAGGTTGGGATGATTTGGATTGGACCACATTGAATTTAGAGTATTTGGCATGAGTAGAAGTGGATTTGGTATTAGTGCCAACCTTTGAGGAGGTAGGGTTGGATGGTTGTGATGGTTGAGAACCTTGTTTTCCTGTAGTATACTAGGTTTTGACATATCCTACCACACCATCGGCATGGGAATATTGAGTGGGACACGTAGGATCATTTGACAGATGCAAAACATTAGGAATCAAATCATACAAGGTCCCAGTCTGGGAATAGACTAGATATAAGTATTGGGCATGACTAATTTCAAGTTCTTCTGTGACTGTGCCGCCCATGGTGACATCATGATAAATGGATGGTAATAATGATTTTTTGAACCACTCAGCCAATAACTGATCGAGAATATGAGTTTTAATCAATCATCTACGTCTCCTCCACTCAGGTATATGATCGGATATGTGGGTGGAGGTGGATTGTCATAGTGACGCTAAAAGTTCAATACCCATCTCATATCGAATTGGTAACTGGAAATGGGTGAGAAAGGTCATGGAGAGGGAAGTAAAATAACTGTAAGACAAGGGAGGCAATTCAACGTACCACTTGGACACTACACCTGTAATATTTTGTTGGAAAAGACGTAATATAATGGAGTCATTCATCAAGGAATTGGAGTAACACGAGATATGGTAAGTGATAATGTGGGTATTTGGGTCTTCTCTAGATTTAACGTAAAATTTAGGAATGTCTGATGGTAACTTATGGGGAATGGAAGGTCGAAAGGGAGCATGGAAAATGAGATCGTTGGTCAAAATCGATAAGTCTAGTAGATCTAAGGTAGACAAAAATGGAAGTTGACAGTTGATCAATGGGTTGTGATAATATGGATGAGATGTTGTAAACTCGATAGGGCCATGCCTAGCTTGGAAAATACCCCCCATGTAAGGTTGTGGTTGTGGCAAGTTGGGTATCAGATATCCTGATGGGGGTTACAACCACAACCCCAGCTTGAAAATATTGTTGTTGAGGAATATTCTGAGCCTGCTATGAATGAGAAGTTGCTGAATATTGAGACTAGGATGTGATAAATGATCATAGGGTCATGATACACATGGAGGACCACCAATTGGAATTTTACCTACCATAAATGGACTCCCCATAACTAGATTCTTTTCGTTAACTAAGGGTTTCCCCCCAGCCAGTTATTGACTAGTGACATGATATCCATTAGCCAAGAGTTTCCCCCTAACAAGGTACTGATTTTCCCCAAAATACCCACCAGTCGTAGGTATCCCCGTCATTGGATGAAGACCTATCCCAGTATACCCTCCAACTATAGGTTTCCTAGAAAATGGATATGGAGTTCCCCCAGGAAAGCTATAGGTTAGATTTCCCCCCCCAACAGGGTATGGAGCCTCATTGTATGGGCCAGTTGGGGGTGGAACTTCAATTGGTTGATGGATTCCTAAAATATTCTCGCTGGTGGAAGGCTTCCCCCCAACCAGAGTGTGAACTCTCATGGAAGTTGGGCCAACAAGAGGTCACCACCCATAGTGTTGTGGAATAGAGGGTAAGATGGACGTGACACTTGGAACAACTGTCGTAATGTCACCAACTAGACCAGATGAAAATAGACTCAAACTTTTGCTAAGGAATTATAATTCGGTGGTAATTAAGGCATTTGAGTTACATTCATTTGACTATATTGGGAGGTAATGTGGGATATGGTCATCCCTTTTGTGGGAGGAGGAGGAGGAAGCAGTAGCAAAAAAAGGGCAATAATGAGTGTGGATAGATGGGATGGAGAAAAGAACTCGGTTGGATTTTGTTTAAATCGTTCAAAAATATTGTGTCCGATAGGTGTTTTCCATATAAGTGCAGGATCCATGGTATCAGATATCCTGATGGGGGTGTTGGACCTTGACCAAGTTTTGGAGATCCTTGGTCATGTTTGACCTCTTTTGGGACTTCGACAGGCTGGTCGAAGGCAGAGCACAAGTCAAAGTGGAGATTGTGGGATCTCGACCCCTTTTTAGGGCAGGTTTTGGGATTAGGGTTTATATAACAGGTATGGGATGTCGGCCCATGGGTTTACCCATGTTTGGGCCCATTTTGTATTGTATAAATAGATATCTAGGTGATGTAGGAAGAGGAAGAGGTGCTAAGTGAGAATAGTTGTGGATGCTTTATGCATGCTATGTGTTAAGGACTTGTAGAGCTAAGTGCAAGTGATTGTAAGAAGCTTGTGTATAAACATTAAGAAGGATTTGTGATTAAACCTAGCTCGGAGAAGGAGGATTTGGCGAGGTGTGCACATATCTCCTGTCCTCTATGGAGTAGGGTTTTGATGCTCTATGCGTGTGGAAGATTGAGAGAAGATAATAAACAAGAGAAGAGTTGGTGGACGTAGCCCCACACCGGAGTAAACCATGTATATCCTGTGTTATGGTTGCTTTGTGCATTCTTGTTATTGTTTTGTGTATATAATTTAAGCTTAAGTGTAGTAATGAATGTTTATATGAATCTAGTATGATAGCTTAGTTCTTAAATGATGTGAATAAATGCTAGATCTGATATTTTTCCATGTGCTATGTGCTTAGATGTGTTAGATTTGGTAGAATAATCCGTTGTTATGTAATTAGGGTTTGGATCTGCGATGTGAATAAGGGTTAATTACTGATGAATGTTAACTGCTAAGTGATTTGTTAAGTGGTATAATCACAGATCTGTGTCCCAGCTAGGTTGCAAACATTTGAGTCCTGAAACCACCCCTACCTCTACCTCGGGTGAGACTTCATTTTCTTCGCAGGTGTTGCCGAAAGGGCTGGTAGTTAGGGTTTTGTTGGTGCATTGTTGAAGCGTTGAACCCTGGGTTTTCCCCTGTGCCAACAAATGGTTATGTTGTCGAGACCTGAAACTGTGATTGCTGGGAACTGAAGAAAAGAAATATTTGTGTGTAGATCTGTGATTTAGTGCGCAGTATTGACTTGCGAAGCTCTGTGATGAGAAGAGAAGTCTGATATGAAGAAACGAGGTAATATATCGAAGATTTATGCTCTGAGAAAGGTAAGATAAGTGAAAATTTTTGTTTTGAAAGAATGAATCTAGGTATGTTTGATAAATTTTGTCCTAGTCTGAAAACTAGGGCACAATTAGAAGAAAGAAGATTTGATACGAATAGATATGATAGAAGCAATGAAATATATGTTATTCCTATGGATAGAAAGAATGTTTGGACTAAAAAATGAATGCAGGATCCTAGAAATAATTTTTTGCAGGTTAGTTACTGTGATCCCAGTGCGCAGTACATGAAAGGCTGGGGATCATTTAAGAGAAAGAGAGGATTAACCCTTTGTTACAGTTGTATAATACCAAGACATCTCGCTAAGGAATGCCTTGGTAAAGACCTAGTTGTCTTTGCTGTAAAACTATGGACCATGAAGTTTTGGATTGTCCTAGAATGATTTCTAAAGTTGAAAAGATGAATATGAAACAATAAAACTATGAGATAGGCCAAGAAACTAAGGATATGATAGAACTCCAGAAAGAATCAGAGACTGTATTACTATAGATTAAAGAAACCTTGAATGACCACAAAAATATCAACTTATCAGAGGTCTTAAAAGAGAAAGAGTACATAGAAATAAGAATAGAAGACTTTGACATAGACTGTGTCCTGGATGAGGAAACACAGGTGAATATCATGACAAAAAGAACTTGGGAAATTTTGGGAAATCCTGCTATGGTTCCTTCATTAGGAGGAATAGGATTATTTAGAGGAAAGCTGATAACCCTATGTGGAAGAATTACCTAGATATCTATGACTGCTCATGGCACTTCGACGGAAGAAGAATTTGAGATCGTTAAGTTTGTTGAGAACATTGCCCCATTTGCTATATTGCTAGTAAAAATCTGGATTGAGAAAGATTAGATATGAAGGAAACAAGAAGAGGAGGATCTAGAACAAAAAAAATAAGAACTAAGAGATTTCATGGCTAGGAGAATAGCCCATTTACTGGAAGAACAAGAGAACCAGTTGAAACTACTAAAGACCAAATATATAGATGTCGAAGTTGAAAGGACATAGGAAGATTGGAGACACTTTTCTGTACAAGAGAGTAGAGCACCTACCCCAGAAAGAGAAGAAGTATTACCCTTGAACCCTATGAAAGACCCTCCATAGTGCGAAGTTATCATGCCAAGAGGAGATAACAATGATAATGGAAAGAGGAAACCAGTGATTCACATCACATGAAAGAAGGCCAGAAATCTTAGTAAGAAGAGGGAAAAGTTAGAAAAATTGCAAGAAGTTCCAGAGAATACTTCATAGAAGAAAGGTTTTCAGAACTCGAAATTTGCCGGAATATCAATACAACACATATTGGCACTTTTCCATGACGAAGCAATATGACCGTTGGAGGCAATATGACCATTCAATCGACACTCCTGAATGGTTAGAAAAACATTTATGGCCTGGAATTTTGCCATTGGACCGTTGGGATTGTGCCATAACAGATGGAATTGCATTGAATAAGGCTTTGCGACACATTGAAAGAAACTGTTCCGACAATATCTATTTATCCCGTCGAGCGTTGAACCGAGAACACTTTTTCCAATTGTGATTATCCGAGCCTGAAGAGAACTAGTTAATTTCATGCAGTGAACATTGAGACCTCGCCATCCATTCTGTTACATTGAGTATTGTTCACCAACCTAAGATATCAGATCTCAAGTGTGCATATCGAATGCAATTAGCGCAACAAAAAAATCCTTCGAAGAGATTATAATAGACCTCATGGCTAAGAAGATGATGTCTACAGGCATCCAAGCCTCATCGACATGAGGAGTGTAAGCCTCCTCGTCGATTTCTCATGGATCTGGACCATCCCGAGTTGCGACCGAGAAAATAACCAAGCATTGTGATGACTTGGCGATTGCGAAGCTAATTCCATCCATCCTACCTGACTACATCCCACCACTGTCTAGTGTGGTGAGTCATGATATTGTCCTGAGGGACTTCGACTACATAGTCATCACTATGTACCTTCCGAAGGGAATACAAGCAGTCAGACCGCGGTTGGAGAGGATTGCAACCTTGAAGTTCAATGATTATAACCTAGGAGACCACAAGAGCTATGGCATGCTCGCACCTCAAAAATATTTGACCAAGACCAAGGGGAAGAAGTCGAAGATCATCCCCCAGTCGTGGACTATGTACATCGTGAGGTCTACTATCTTGAACGTGATAAAGATACCACATTTTGGAAGGCACCATGAGGTTAATGTGTGCGTTAATATCCTACTATCGTTCTTCCATGGCGGGTATCTATGGTTAGAAAGACACATCACCGTCAATCCGACGTTGATCCATAGGATCACCGGATTATGCATGCAGGGATAAGACCCACAAGACATTTATCCAGGGAAAGGCTGCAGACCGCTCCCTGGTACATAAGATCAAAGACACCTACGATGATGTAGAGAAAGGGACACGAGGCTACATGGTAGCCTCCATTTAGAATGACATAATGTGCCTTTCTTACCAGTTGATTGTTGGTAAGGTAGTTCGAAAGAACAGACCAACGCAGGTCACAGGGTTTGTCGTTGAACTCGCAGGAAAATGCATGGAAGGACTACAAATGAACTGGGCCAATTACCTAGTGAATCAGTTAGAACTGGATTGTCATGAAGCTCAGGATCAGGGCTATGAGTTGCATTTTAACTGGCTGCTGATCCTCATTGCATTCACTGCTTGGGAGATGCTGGAAGGTGCGACCTTCCCTGACATTGTGCTGTTTGAGCCACTAGCCACAAAGTTGACCACGCTCTGGTATTTGAGCGATATGGGGAAACAATGGTAGTGGAACGCAGTATTCCATACCTACTACCTGTAGCTAAAGAGGGCTATTGAGTCTTTCCCTTGTATGACACCAAATACCCTAGATAGGTTTAGGCCCCTTATGAAGTTTCGCACAAATAGGCATTTTATTTATATTACTGTGTGCATAGACGAAAGTAAAGACGAGCTTCAGTTCTACTACAAGCTCACAGAGGAGGACCTGGAATAAATCACTAAGGAATGGCCTGCATAGTTCCTTATACCAGTCAACTAGGCAACACTGTCCGATCCCAACCTCATTGGAAGTCCGGTGGTTACTCACAAAGAGTATGATGCACCCAACAATAGCAGGAAGAAAAATAAGGAAGATGTACAAGAAATACACAACACATCAGAAGAGACTGCATCAGATTCACCTAGCGGAGGAGGAGACGATGAAGTGGAAAAAGAAGAGAAAGAAGGGGAAGAAGACAAGCCGAAGAAAGGCAAAGTAACACCACCTAGGAACCCCATTGAAGAGGCAGATACATCCAATAAAAGAAAGGTTTCCCCAATGAAACCTACATCGTGAAAGAAGTCCAAAGCGAGTAAGCCAAAGCTATAGACTGTACTCATGGTCAATGACTTCGACTTCATTATCGTAGATCAATTAGATGCCTCAGAAGATATTTTGCAGAGAACTAAAGCCAAACAAGAAACCATGTATGAAAGGATTGAGGCAGAGCTGAGAGGATTAAAATAAGCCCTTCACTCTAGCCACATAGTGTCCACTGTGCCCCCACCACCAGAAGAACCAGAGTTGGGAGATGAGTCTGCCCAACTTCGTAGAATAGATGATGTGACCGAAGCTCACCTTTATCGCATACAAGAAGAAAAATAACATTCCATAGTGGCCCTGAAGCAAGCACAAGAGAAAATCATAGAGCAATGGCGAGTTGCACAACAAGAGAAGGATGGACTCCAAATCACGTTTGAAGAGGATAGAGAACAAATCCAACAGGAGAAAGAATAGTTGCTCATGGAGCAGGTTGGAGTTAATGAAGTAGTCTGCAGAGCACTTCGCTCTATGACGGGCTTAAAGAAAATGGAGGAAGACGTGGTGGAGAGTCAAGTGGCGAAGCTTGTGGAAGCCATTCAACAACTTCAGTAGAGAATAACAGAACTGGAGCCACAAACAATGCTAAGCACTCTGTAGGAAGTGAGACCAGAGAGAAGAAACTGCCCGGAGCGTAGTTGAAAGGATCAAAGAATTAGCTGTTGAATGTAAACAACTAAGCAGTTTCCATGCACAGACTTATGAGCACCTTCTGGAGGACCCTGAACTGAAAACACTGGATTCACAACTCCATAAAGAAAAGAAGCAAGAAACAACAATACAAGCACAGTTAAATCCCTTGTCAATGGTTGAGTGAATGAAAATATCCCAAGAACAACGCACAACTCAGCAACAGGTCCATGCCATACAAAGAAAAGTCATGGAAGTGAATCAGAAGCTCCAGCCAGTCCAGGATGCAACTTGCCTACTTTTTGAGGAGATTGAAGGTTGAGGAGCAGAGCTAGAATGAGTAGTCACTTCGGTAGAAAAACGCTTAGAAGGACCTATGAATGAGGTAGTTATTCAAGAGTTCACTGAGCATGAGGCATTGGCGCAACAACAGGTTGAAGCAGCTCGAGCCAAGCTTGAGGCTTTTAAGGTAGAGTTACCTAGACCAGAGTGACTTGGGACGAGTCACAGGTGAGTGTTGGGGGCTTGTTTTCCCTTGACCAAGTTTTGTAGATCCTTGGTCATCTTTGACCTCTTTTGGGACTTCAATAGGTTGGCCGAAGGCAGAGCACAAATCGAAGTGGAGATCGCGGGATCTCGGCCCCTTTTTAGGGTAGTTTTTGGGATTAGGGTTTATGTAACGGGTATGGAATGTCATCCCATGGGTTTACCCATGTTTGGGCCCATTTTGTAATGTATAAATAGATATATATGCAATTTAGGAAAAGGAAAAGGTGCTAAGTGAGAATAGGTGTGGATGCTTTGTGCATGCTTTGTGTTAAGGACTTGCAGAGCTAAGTGCAAGTGATTGTAAGAAGCTTGTGTATATACAGTAAGAAGGCTTTGTGCTCAAACCTAGCTTGGGGTAGGAGGATTTGGAGAGGTGCATGCAGATATGCTATCCTTTGCAGAGTAATGTTTTGATGCTTTGTGCTTGTGGAATATTGAGAGAAGATAATAAACAAGAGAAGAGTTGGTGGACGTAGCCCCACACTAGGGTGAACCACGTATATCCTGTGTTATGGTTGCTTTGTGCATTTTGGTTATTGTCTTGTGTATATAATTTAAGCTTAAGTGCAGTAATGAATGTTTAGATGAATCAAGTATGATAACTTAGTGCTTAAATGATGTGAATAAATCCTAGATCTGATCTTTTTCCATGTGCTAAGTTCTTAGATGTGTTAGATCTGGTAGAATATTGCGTTGTTATGTAATTAGGGTTTGGATCTGCTATGTGAATAAGGGTTAATTAGTGTGAATATTAATTGATAAGTGCTTTGTTAAGTGGTATAATAATAGATCTGTGTCCCAGCTAGGTTGCAGACATTTGAGTCTTGCAACCACCCCTGTCTCTACCTCGGGTGAGACTTCATCTGCTTCGTAGGTGTTTCCAAAAGGGTCGATAGTTAGGGTTTTGTTGGTGCACCATTGAAGCGTTGAACCCTGGGTCTACCCCTATGACAATAGGGGGTTACAAATCCATCATGAGTGTGAGATTGTCCTAATGCCATATTTACCTCTTCAAAAGTTCAGAAAGGTAATCGAGGATAATCCCCATCTACAATTTCCTCGGAAGAATTAACTCGCACTAAAAGTGGATCCAAAGGGTTTGTGAAAGGTGGGTTTGTAGAAGGGTTGAAACCTTCCTGATAAACTACTATTGATCCCTCAAAATGTGGGAGAAACTAAGTAGTGACACTTCCAGTTTCTGAATAATTTGCTTCATTAGCAACCCTTTTGAGAGAGGGGCCTTTTGGTGAATGATGAGGTAGGGGTTGGTAATATTTAGGAGGTAATCCTTACATCCTATGGGATAGGAAAAGGTCATCATCGTTGACCATGGTGACTATGAAAAAGTAAAAATGAAAAAGCCTAAGGCCAACTATGACAAAAAAAAAAGCACTAGCTAAAAATCATTCACTAAGAATCTAAGGAGCGGACCATGGAAACAAACCTTCGCATAAAGAAGCGCTAGTTGGTTATGAAATCAAACATCGCGGGATTTATGCATGAATGGGATGGATTATGGTGGGTGAGAAATTTACATTGACAACCTTCTTAACAAACTTACACCTTGGTGCAAGTCACGTCACTGAGTAGTGGGGAACCCTCCAAGGAGTCCARGTGAGTCTAGCCAACATCAATCCCAAGTACATAAAAACATTCCCTTTGTTGTCACCTCCTGTATGGTACCTAAAATATTATTGCATCTAAGGTACCACCTATTATACCAAAACAATGGGGGGACATTAGACAATATGGTTTTCWTTCAAGGGCAGAGTAATTAAGCCCGAAATACTCTTGAGACATGTCTCCCAAGTGWTCCCCAAGTGCCTTTCAACACTATTTATAATATGTGCAACCACTATACCAAAACCAACAAAGAAGGTTTGATTACTCAGCTGGTCCCAATGCAACCTCATGTTTTACCCTTGTGTTAGAAGGGAATCCCAAATATAGTGATATAGCAACTGGATTCCACTTCCTAATTCAACGCTATATTGTTGATTTATAGCTTTGGAATGTTAAGCTCTCAACCTATTCCAAAGCTCTAGCCTAGATTAATATTTGTTTTCTATGAGTCAAAAACAAAATGTTGCTAGTGATTTTTATTAACGCTTGATTTTATGGGCTGTTATTTACTAAACGTGTGGAGATGAAACTAGTGGTGTGAGAGACTTGACTCCCAAAAAGGATCCAAATAATGAAATGCATAAATTTTCATTCAATGAGTTCTATCTATGAGAGGGAGAGGAGTTTCTCTTTGTTTCCTTTAAAAAAATCAACAATATTTGAGCTAAACCATAACTAGTGTAATCAACGAGTAGAAACCCAAAAGAAACAAAACACTCAAGATATTCTTCAAAACTACTATTTTTTTCAAAACAAAAATCTGAAATGCAAATTTAACTTTCTCTTGTAAGATTGATGATATGTTTAACAAAACAAACGATTCTTTTGCTATTTAATGAAAAACAAATTGAATTATGCTTTTCAAAATTATTCACACAAGGAAAAGAGAAAGAAAGCAACCACTGACAACACTGTAAGAAAGAAATTAAATAACTCAAGCTAGCAAATAACAAACAGTTACAATCTTGGCTAAAAGAGTACCGATACAGAAAGTTCAATGGAACTTGAGAGACTAATGTCAAACAAGGAGTGATTTAAGCCAAGAAAAACCTCAAGAGCTTGATCAAAAATAATTTGAGCAAAGGACACAAGAACCTCATGAATCAAGCATTGAAAATAGTTCATGCAAGCATGCAAATATGGAGACAAAGAAAACAAACCAAATGACATATGCAGGCTGGAAACAAAGATAGAAAATGATTGACCCAAAATAAGTTGTTGGCGCAAGATTATGTTGACAAAAGAGTCAATTTTGGATCAAAGGTCGAGAACATTGCAACAAACGAGGTAGATTGGAGCAAGAAGGATAACACACCATATTTTAAGGAAAAGCACCATGTGCGACAGGACTTGCGGAAATATAAGGCAGACGTGGAAAAACCTAGTCGTTTTAGGGTTAGTGTTTTGGGATGTAATGTAAGGGTTTTTAACCCAATTTTGTAGTATAAATAGAAGAGATAGAAAGTAGGTTGAGACATCTATATCTGGAGTGAGAACATTATCATATCTTTAGTATATTTTGGAGTCCTTGTTGAGTTTTGAGTCTGTATTTTGGTGAGATATTTGGAGCTCGAATGAAGTTGATATAACTGAGGGTCAAGTCACAAGCTGTGGAGCTTGGTGAAATCCTGGTCTGCCTCACTACTCTCTATGTTGTAATTCATGAAATGCCCTTTTGATGAAGAAGAAGAAATAAAATAAGATCTTTTTCGACGTAGCCCTAGGGCGGTGAACCATGGTAAAACTCTTTGTACATTGTTTCTGAATGTATTTACTAGTTATGCAATTATGATTGAATGGTTATATATATGAATGAATGGTTTTACTTACATCACGCACTATAATAGATATGCATAATGAATGCTATGAATGAATGGATCTGATGAATACTGTAATAAAATACATGCTTAAGTAGAAATAGAAGTAAGAAGAACAACCCCAATCCCTTCCATGACTGCAGAAACTTGCGTCCTACAGTCACCGATAAACCATCTTGGGTGAGACTCCGATGTGCACTCTATGCGAGGTATAGCATTCTGCTTTACCAGAAGGGTAGATGCTGATAAGGATTTTGTTGGAGAAATAAGGTAGAACCAAGTCAACCCATATGTCCAATAAATGGTTCTATTTCTAGCTAGAACTCAGAAGGAGAGCCAGGAAGGGGTTTGGTAAATAAGATAAAATGGTAGAAAGGGATGTTCAGGCCATGAAATCCTACAAAGAAATAGATTGAAATATGGTAGGTTCCGGGTATATACCATGCAAGTACTTGTAGAGGTATGTGGTTATTGATTTACATGAATCATATTTATGGTATTTTCTAGATTTATTACATACGTGGATATTAAGGTTGAAAGATACCCATCCAACTAATCAAATTATCCCAGTGGGGTGGATTATTGAAAATATTGGGCGGTTGGAAAGAGTTAATAACAAATTCACGCACACAATAGATTTTTGGTTAGACAACATTAATGCATGGTTTATCACTGAGTTTGTAATAGATACAACAAAGTCATATACTGTTGCAGAGAATAATTTCTTGAAGGGACCCAGAGGGAGGTACATCAGGTCTATTTACATGTCGATCAAGATCTTATTACATGATAAGGCGCGATGACCATGGAATCAAACAACTAGATCACTCTGTGTGCATGGGGGAAGCACTAAAGAGGATATGAGAAATGGAGAAGGATCTGGAGAGTAGCCAGAAGAAAGAGGAAATGAAACCCATCATGATAGATGATGAACAGACCAAGGAAATCATAAGGGGTGCAAGTGTGATGCTGATCTAGGTGGATATCGGTGGCCACCCACCTTTTCCAACTGGCTCAAAACAACTTTCTGGCAATTTTGGCAATTTACTATTTTTAGCAGGTTTTAACTTCCGAGGCCATTTTGAGGGCCTAAATGAATTTTTTTTCTATATATAGGTTCTCAATGATATTCTAAGGCATGATTGAGCCCCCAAAATGAATCTCCTCGATGATACCTTTCCAATGAGCTATCATACGCCTAAAACGAAGATCGTATGCAAAAGTTACGACCCCGGGAAATTGATGTACTAACTTACCCAAACGGGGCCCACATGACTTTTGGTGCTTCATCTCCTAGGGTTAGGTTTTTGGATGTCTAGGACTTTTGGCATTCCTGTTTATTGTAAAAAGGCTTTCAGAGCCTCATTGTAATCATCTTCTTGTGAATGCGAGTAGTCGTCACATCTCTTCTCAGAGATAAGCTGCCACCATTCTATTGAGTCTTTCACTCTATATTTTACAGTCTTTGTACATTTATTTCATTAATAGAAATCGTGTATTACTGTATATCTGTGTTTATGGTTGCCTCTCTGATATATTTATGTTATATTATTGAATATCTGTGATATCTCTGTGCATTTCTTTGTTATATCTCTAATCTCATTTCATGCCAAAAATAATCTGGATCGGTTTTCCTCAACGATACCTTTCCAACGAGCTATCATACGCCTAAAACGAAGATCGTATGCAAAAGTTACGACCTCAGGAAGTTGATGTACTAACTTACCCAAATGGGGCCCACATGACTTTGGGTGCTTCATCTCCTAGGGTTAGGTTTTTGGATGTCTAGGACTTTTGGCATTCCCGTTTATTGTAAAAAGGCCTTCAGAGCCTCATTGTAATAATCTTCTTGCAAATGCGAGTAGCTATCACATCTCTTCTCAGAGATAAGCTGCCACCATTCTATCGAGTCTTTCACTCTGTATTTTACAGTCTCTATACATTTATTTCATTAATAGAAATCATGTATTACTGTATATCTGTGTTTATGGTTGCCTCTTTGATATATTTATGTTATATTATTGAATATCTGTGATATCTCTGTGCATTTATTTATTATATCTCTGATCTCATTTCGTGCCAAAAATAATCCGAATCAGTTCTCCTCGACGATACCTTTCCAATGAGCTATCATACACCTAAAACGAAGATCGTATGCAAAAGTTACGACCCTGGGAAGTTGATGTACTAACTTACCCAAACGGGGCCCACATGACTTTTGGTGCTTCATCTCCTAGGGTTAGGTTTTTGGATGTCTAGGACTTTTGGCATTCCCTTTTATTGTAAAAAGGCCTTCAAAGCCTCATTGTAATCATCTTCTTGCGAATGCGAGTAGTCGTCACATCTTTTCTCAGAGATAAGCTGTCACCATTCTATAGAGTCTTTCACTCTGTATTTTACAGTCTTTGTACATTTATTTCATTAATAGAAATCATGTATTACTGTATATCTGTGTTTATGGTTGCCTCTTTGATATATTTATGTTATATTATTTAATATCTACGATATCTCTGTGCATTTATTATTATATCTCCGATCTCATTTCGTGCCAAAAATAATCTGGATTAGTGGTATCAGAGCAGGCTGCTCTTGATTTTGTTTTCAGTGCATGTCCCCGATGAGGTTCGAGTATATTAAGTTGGGTCTTGAGCTTGTCTCTCTTGAATACAATCTCTCTCACACACCCAAGAAACCCTCAATGGTGGAAGAAAAGAAAAACGACGGAGTAGACGATCCTATCAATCTGTTGCTTGAGAAAGCTCTCACACGACAGAGGGACGAAATGATGGAGAATTTTGCCCACATTCTTCGACGCCTGCCGATAACAGCAGGAACATCTTCGTCAAGCGACCACTTTGGAGGCACCTCGCCTTTCAAGGTACAAGTTAATTTTGATATTCCTGTATTTGAAGGACAAATAGATGCAGAAGCCCTATAAAAATGGTTAACTCTGCTAGAAGGTTATTTCTCCGTTCACAATTTTTTCGACAAAGAAAAGATCACCTTCGCACTCCTTAAATCTCTCCCTCATGTCAGACTCCTTTGTGAAACTTACTGGGAGAAAAGTTTCACAGAGGAGTCTGGAATATATGGGGCCGATTCCACTTGGGATTTTTGTGTGGATGCAGTAAAGGAACAGTATTACCCTATTGGAAACTATGATGACTAGTACATGAGATGAACCACACTGCGGCGAGAGAGGGGCCAAAAAGTTCCAGAGTTCACCAATACATTCCATACCTTGCGCACCAAGCTAGGTATCAAAGACTCCGAGCAACATTTGGTTCTGAAATACCGTGGGGCTCTACATAGATACATCCAAACTGAAATGGATTTTCTGTACATCTCATCACTCGGTGTTGCTTATTGACATGCTGTCAAAATCGAGCAGAAATTTAAGCATCAGAACAAACAGGAGTTCGGGTTTGAAAATCCACAACAACCGAAGTATGACAAATACGACCCTAACAAACAGTCTCCCAAAAACCAGTCCAAGACACAGGAAAAGAAGGGTCACGAGAAGACAAAGAAGGACACCGAAAAATGGTGCGAGTTCCACAAAAGCCCCTGGCACAACACCGATGAATGTCACTCAAAACAGTCATTGGTGGTCGTGATCAAATACAAGGATTCAAACCCTGATTTAGAATCTGATTATGAAAATACTGGTAAAGGAGAGATCATTGACGCATACCCCACTGCTATTGTCGCGACCACAACAATTCAACCAGAAGAACCAACAGATCTTGAAGAGGGGGAGCACATTTTTCATTCACAGATGTGGGTGAAAGGGACCCCGCTGCATTTTATTGTTGATAGCGGAAGCCAGAAGAACCTCATCTTAGCAGAGGTCATCAAATAGTTGGGATTGCCGACAACACCACACCTGCAGCCATACAACATCGGGTGGCTTCGCCAAGGATGAGATCTTCGTGTCAGCCAACAATGTCGATTGTCATATGGCATCCAACCCTTCAAGGATGAGGTATTATGTGATGTTGCCCCACTATATGTCTGTGATGTTCTCTTGGGCCAACCATATATGTGGAAGCGCCACGTTGTTTATGAGTCTTGACCCCACAGTGTCATTGTTTCTCTGGGGGGTCATCTCTACAGAATACAAGAGGTAGTTCCAACTACTATTTCACCTAAAAAGTGTTGCAAGGTAGTATCCAATATTGTGAAATTCAACTTCTTCGCAATCTGTTCAAAAGGGGAACAAAAGGACATTGGAACCACTACAACCTCGCCCCAAGCACCTTCTATCAAACAGAAGAAATTCAACAAGGTTGCAGCAAAGCACAAATATTCCTTTTGCACATCGTCCTCTCATGTAGCCCGACTTTTTGAATGGCCTCAGCCTCAACAGGTTCGTGACAAACTTCCACAAACTGAGCAGCGCGACGTCTCCAACAAGGCAAGCAACTCACCAAGATGAAGATTTAGCAAACACTTTTCCCTCTCCCTTGGGAACTCAATGCAATGGAGACCATTGCTTCCTAAGGAGGGAGGATTGATCTAGGTGGATATCAGTGGCCACCCACCTTTTCCAACTGGCTCAAAACAACTTTATGGCAATTTTGGCAATTTACTATTTTTAGCAGGTTTTAACTTCCGGGGCCATTTTGAGGGCCTAAATGAAGGTTTTTCGAGATCAATGTTCTCAATGATGTTCAAATGAATGATTGAGCCCCCAAAATTAATCTCCTCGACGATACCTTTCCAACGAGCTATCATACGCCTAAAACGAAGATCGTATGCAAAAGTCACGATACCGGGAAGTTGATGTACTAACTTACCCAAATGGGGCCCACATGACTTTTGGTGCTTCATCTCCTAGGGTTAGGTTTTTGGATGTCTAGGACTTTTTTCATTCCCGTTTATTGTAAAAAGGCCTTCAGAGCCTCATTGTAATCATCTTCTTGCGAATGTGAATAGCCGTCACATCTCTTCTCAGAGATAAGCTGCCACCATTCTATCGAGTCTTTCACTCTATATTTTGCAGTCTCTGTACATTTATTTCATTAATAGAAATCATGTATTACTGTATATCTGTGTTTATGGTTTCCTCTCTAATATATTTATGTTATATTATTGAATATCTGCGATATCTCTATGCATTTCTTTATTATATCTCTGATCTCATTTCATGCTGAAAATATTCCGGATCAGTTCTCCTCGACGATACCTTTCCAATGAGCTATCATATGCCTAAAATGGATATCGTATGCAAAAGTTACGACCCCGGGAAGTTGATGTACTAACTTACCCAAATGGGGCCCACATGAATTTTGGTGCTTCATCTCCTAGGGTTAGGCTTTTGGATGTCTAGGAATTTTGGCATTCTTGTTTATTGTAAAAAGGCCTTCAGAGCCTCATTGTAATCATTTTCTTGCGAATGTGAGTAGCCGTCATATCTCTTCTCAGAGATAAGCTGCCACCATTCTATTGAGTCTTTCACTCTGTATTTTACAGTCTCTGTACATTTATTTCCTTAATAGAAATCGTGTATTACTGTATATCTGTGTTTATGGTTGCCTCTTTGATATATTTATGTTATATTATTGAATATCTGCGATATCTCTGTGCATTTCTTTATTATATCTCCGATCTCATTTCGTGCTGAAAATAATCCAGATCAGATGCACAATAGACGACCCTACCATTATAAGATGAATAGTAAGAAGAGAGTTGTAGTGGAGCAAGAGGGCTTGGACAATGATGAGAAAGAGGTAGAGGATCTCCGCACCATGGGGAATATTGAGGATATCTTATGTTCCACATATGAAAGGAAAACTAGAGGTCATGGGTCTAGCGGAGAAGAAGGATATCCATTCCATATCCGAATTAGTGTGAAACCAACAACCCCATGTGCGACTAAGACAACCAAAGAAGAAAAAGAAGTTAACCAACAAGTGATTAGTGGTAGGATAATATTTCCAGGATGTGGGTCTAGTAGTAGAGGTACAAGTTCGACAAGTAGCAGTAAAGTATCTACACCACGCAGAGGTGGTAGTTCAACAAATTTCATAATTCCAGGACAAGATCCAACTATCAGGTTACCATAGTTCCGAGGGTACGGGTTAGTTGAACCAGAAAAAAAATTGTTCATCTATGAGAATATATGGGAAGCAAAGAATATTACGAACAAGGATACAAAGGTTGCGCAGTTGGAAATCACTTTTAGGGACCATGCATTATATTGGTACATGGGCCTCTCAATAAATAACCCAATAGGAACACCTACAACTATAGCATATGTGAAGAGGTAGTTAATAAATGAATTCCAGAAGCCAAGTTCAAAAGACTATATTATGAATGAAATGATAGAGATAAAGAAGAAACTAGGAGAATCAATATGGGAATTGGAACAAAAGTTCAATAGGTTAAAATGTAAGTTAAAGTACACTATTACTGATACACAACATAGGAATTTGTTTGTTAATTCTTTATTTCCACACTTGAAATATCCTTTGAGACATCAGAAATTCCAAAGTCAGGGTGAGGCCTTGCAGGAAGCCTTATAGCTAGAGGAAAACCCGTACAAGCATACATATCCATCTATGGAAGAGATGAAGCAAGATATGAAGAACTTAACATTCCAGTTGAATTTGAACAAAGGAAAGGAGAAAAGAGAATATATCTGGTGTACAATGTGCAGGACAAAAGGCCATCACAAAAATGAGTGTCCATTATTTTCACAGTATATTGGAGTGGGTATGCCAAACCCTTTATCTTTAGGAGGACCATGGTGCAATATTTTAAAAACACATGGGAATTATCCCTATCATTACCCCTTAATGAAAAAATATCAGACAGTACTGAAGAACACATTTTTTAACTTTTGTAGGTTAGTTGGAAACGAAGATAAGGATTGTAGAACCTTGGAGATGATGAAAGAATGGGTTGTAGATAGATACAGGATGCAGGATGAACATGTAACAGGAAAATATGCATACCGGTCATAGTATAACACTATGAAACAACCACTGTACAATATCGAGCAACAGTTTGAAACACAAACACAGTATAATGCACAAAAGTTTCAAGGGAAACAACTATATAATCTTGCATAATAATGCGCAACACCACCAAAATACAATAACCCAAAGCCATAGTATAATCAAGGACCTCAATATAACACACCGCACAAAGATAATCTGGGAAACAGAGGAGGCTTCAGAGGAGGAGGTAGTGGAGGAAGATGATTTAGAGGAGGTTGAGGACTAGTAGTGTATCATAACTATCAGAAACCATGACACTATGAAAGAGACTACCCACAACTACCCACGACATGTATGTACTATTGCATAGTAGACCATGAAACAAAGGAATTCCTTACACTTCTAATAAAGATACATGACAAGAGGAACCAGACTAATCAGAATGTACAATAGATTAGGGTGAAGAAAAGAGAAGAATATGGGAATAAAATTAACATAGTGACTAGAGGAGGAGCTAAGAAAGGAGAAGATACAACTAAGAAGGATCAAGACCAGTACCAGTGGGTCGGGAAGAATACGGTGTTGGAAAAAAAGTTTGATGCGTGTAAAGAGAAATAGATATTCAAGGAAGATAGACATGAGATCTTGAAGGAAAACATTGTGTCCACTTCAGGAACAAAGCTAGTACATGAGATACCATTCTATGACATGCCTTCATTTTTTGACCAGACCAATCAAGATCAGTCTTCAGAAAAAGTAACTTAAGAAACTTTTTGGGAGCTTGTGTTGAATTTCAGAGTGACAAAAATTCCTTACAAGTACTGCAAAATGTATTAGAAAAGATTAAATCAGGTTCGTAAGAAGAGAATAACCAACATGGAATTTAGATTGAATGCTAACATAGGAGATTTCAATATGGGGGATATTATACTAAACTTAGGATTTTAAGTCAATGTTATCCCAAAGAAAACTTGGGAATCTATGGAAGAACCACAATTGGGGTATTCACCTATTCAGTTGAAGTTGGAAAATTAGCATAGAGTGGCACCAATAGGAAGGTTCAAGGGGATTCTAGTAGATCTAGATGGTGTGTGCACCATGGCTAAATTTGAAGTCATTGACATAGTGGAAAATACTTCTCCATATCCAACATTGTTGGGTTTGGATTGGGCCTTTGATAACTAGGCTATTATCAATTTGAAGACAAGGAAGATGATATTTGAGTATGGAGAATACAGAGTTATTTCCCCATTGTATCCCTCAAAAGGAGGCAGGTATGTGGAACTTGCGACGGATAATATTCTTACAGAAGATGTGAATCAACTATAGATAAATACTTCGCACAGAGATGATTATATCCACCCAACTATAGATGGCATGCTCAGTTGGAGGATTATTAGTTCTTGTGCCTCAAACTTTGACCTAGGACTGGAGAACGAGAAGAAACGATTACATGAATTATCTACCAAGCGATGTGCCATAATGATGTGCACGCTGAGATGGGTTGGTACAGAGGTAAGAGAACCTCCTACTTTTTATGGATTGAATGATTTAGAATAATTTTTAATGAAGTATGAGTATAGGTTATGGAAAATCATAGATTACCAATGTTAGATATTGCTTTAAAATATACACTTGCAAGATGGTGGGGTGCACACAAGGCAAAGATCAACAATTGGTTTCAGTACAAAAGTTTACTGCGCACAAGATTCGATGCAGAACATGAGCATACATATGAGGATAAATATGAGGGATTTGGACAACCCCAAGAGAATGTAGAAAAGTGCATAGTCTAATGGAGATTAGTACCACCAGAACAATGGCCACACCATTTTATTTACACACTAGAAGGCATTCCAAAGAACTAGTACATATAACAGGAATAGGGCAGAGAAACTGCTAACTGGGAGGAGATACACCAAAAAATTGTAGTTACATTTCCTTTGAGCATGAGATTCCAAAGATTGATACAACATTGAAAGTGGTAAGAGACAAGATATTTGAAGAACTAGAGTTTTAAATAATTTTGGCATATCAGAGGTAGGCTAGATAGAAAATTAAACAATTGCTACATAGTTATCATGTAGTAGAAGAAGAAGAACCAACATAAGATAATCCACACAATATACGGATTCCAGAAATGGAAGGTGAAAGGGAAGTAGAAGGCCCCAATATGGATTCATAAGATTATTCTGCACCATTAAAGATTAAGAAGGTCCACATTGGAATAACAAACAACCCAAAGATGGCTGATATTGGAGATTATTGGGATAATCAGATAGTAGAAAGGATCACATAATTACTGCATGAGTACAATGACTTATTCCTAGCAACATTCTCATAAATGAAGGTGTTAGCAGGAGATATAGGAGAGATGAAAATCCCATTGAATCTAGAAGCAAGGCCTATCAGACAGAGGTTGTACAGATTGAATCCAATATACAAAGAGAAGGTTTGGATGTCCAAGAATATTGATGAGTGATTAGGGGACTCACTTTATCAACAATACAATTGAGGAAATTCTTGAAGAATTTAAGATACACCACCATAAGAGTACTCCTTACCACCCTCAAGCAAATGGAACAGTGGAATCCTTCAACAAGATTTTGGAGAATTCCTTAACCAATATTTGTAAAGTGAACATATATGATTGGGATTTAAAGGTACCAACAATACTTTATATTGGTGTATGGACATGAGGCAATAGTTTTGTTAAATTATTTGATACCAAGTCTGCACATAGAAACAATCACAGATATTACAAAAAGAGGCACAATGCATGAAAGATTGGATCAATTGATGGAATTGGAGGAGGACAGAATCATAGTAGGTTTTCATTAAGAGGTTCAGAAAGAAAATGATTAAGCATGGCATGATAGACATATCAAGAAGAAGAGTTTTAAGGAGGGAGATCTGGTTCTCCTCTATGATAGTAATTATTTGCAGAACCCATGAAATATCAGAATGCATTGGCTAGGGCCATATCAGATAAAATCTATCACAGATGGAGGTGTTGCACAATTACAAGACTTAGCAGGCAAGGAAGTCCAATGAATGGTGAATGGCAGTTGACTGAAACTATATAGGGACAATCGACCCAACAACTCTTAGTAGTTGCAATGCAGAAAGTATACTTTTACATATTGTAAATAGTAGGAGTTAAAAGAAGAAAAATAAGATAAAACAAAAAAAAAATGAAGAAAAATCCAAAAAGAAGTAATTAGGAGGAATAAATGATAGACAAATAATTAAGGATGACAATGCACAACAGACATGAAGACATGGAAACAATAAATAGAGATATTGCACAAGGAATGTGTTGGGCTCTAAAGATGTCCTAAAAACAACCTCTATGTATCAACCAAAGGTAGGCGCTAGCACAAGCATTTTACTTGTCACCTACGTAGGTTCTTACCTTCCGTTTTCAATACCCAGCCTCCAGAGATGCAACACCTGTAAAGGAACAAAAATCATAAAGGGAACGACAGTTGTTCTATTCAAAGGAACAACAATCATCCTGTTCGAATGAACAACAATCGTTACATTGGGCCGAACTAGTGTTGAATTAATTGCATTGTAGTATTTTCCCAACTTATCTAATTTTTCAACCCG
>ML778469.1:183625-198186 GCA_009831015.1 Picea engelmannii
AACATGTTGATTTTCTAACATTTAATCACAAATTCCTTTTAAATACTAAAATGAATAAAGTGGATAACAATAAGGTGAAACCCAAGTATATTTATGGAAATGATATCATGAAAGGTTAATGGGGCGATGAAATGTGGATAATGATGAAGGGAAAGGTGGACGAGAATAGGACATTTCTGAGCCCCAACAGAATGTACCCCTGCTCCAGAAAGGTAACACACTAGCATATTACAGTGCACTAGAAAAGTGAAACAATTAGAAAACAAAAACTTGATCACTAGAAAAATAAGGCACGAAAAATATGAAGCATGCACAATAAGTTTGGAAAATTTATGATAATTAATGAGATGTGCTCAAGAATCTTGGGATAATTAATGGCAACAATTTACAAGTCGAATTAGGGTTCGAAAATATTCAGTACAAACTTGAAAAAATGCAGAGCTAAGCCGTGAGTAGTGAAGAACATCCATGAGATTAACAGGTGAACAATAATATCTCAGACGTAAAAAAATATACATTACAACACGATTGCACCACCAAAAGTTGAATCACCAAGCCAGATGATGAGAAGAAGCTGTAGGAACAACATATCCTTGTCAAAGTCAATAATAGCGGTCAAAAACCCTGCACAAATGGAAGGAGTGGTGTATGTTGAGGCCATTCCTCCCCTATATCCTCCAATCCCTACATTGGTTGAAGAATAGAAAGAATAGATGCAAGTGGATCCACCAAGCACGACAGTAGATCCAAAATAGACGCGCAAAACAACCCTACCCATTGAAAAAATAGATGTAGAGAGGACTGAGTCTGATGAGCCGAGGGATCAACCTAGCATTAAACAAAAACATCAGGAACAAATATAGGTAGAAGATATTATAGTGCAAGAGGAGTCTGGTGGAGAAGAATAAGAGGAAGAGCACACATATCAGGAAACAAGGCCTTCCAATGCACCGATAAAGGGGAAAGGTAAACAACATGCCCAAAGATTCATGTGCAAGCAACCATAAATAACTATTGTCTTACCACACATACTAGTAGGGGTAACATTTGTCGCAGATTTACTTGGGCACGTAGACAAATTGAGATATTCGGATCATGATTTCAAGGTTACAGATAAATTTTTGGAGCTCACGCAACAGGTTTATTTAGAAAGAAGGGGTGTTAATGCGCAGGGAGTTCCTATAATGGAACCAAAGCAATGGATACAAGGGTTATACGACACAAGTATCATGAACCTATTGGATATTCCCCACTTTAGCAGGGGCAAGGAAGTGAACAAATGCCTCAAGCAATTGCTATAATTCATACATGGAGGCATTTTGTGGTTGAATACAAAGGTATCCATTGATGTGGATTTAATAGATAAAATAACAGGACTTCCAACCAAAGGATATTTGAGAACAACTTGTGTAGTACCTGGATGATAAAACTAAGGAGAAGGCCCTGACAGAGGAGATGAAACAAATGTATTACATAGAGATAGGATCCAAGGGGATCATCATAAACCAAATTGGTGAACCAACGAACATATTAGCTACAAAAATGATGGAATGCAGGCTACTCATAAAGTGTCACAAGGAGGAAGTACCAACATGTGTCATAGCAGTAGTCACGCAATGCACGAAGGGAACTATTCTAAGTTGGAGCTTGTACTTGTTGAATTCATTTCTGGATGACTAAAAAGATACATAGGATGTAGGAACGAAGTTCCATTACTCATGGCTCTGTTGGATTACTGAGAGGGGGGGTGAATCAGTAATAGCGTAATTATAATCCTTTTTCTTCAAATGTTATATCAATGTAAAATTATTATCCAATAATGAGTAGTAAGAAATAAACAATCACACACATACACAGTACACCAATGTTTTATGTGGAAACCCAAATTGGGAGCAGGGATGATTTTAAGGATGGAAATTTATTTTAAAATGTAGAAACCTTGGCGAATCTTACTAATCCTTCATATTCCAACTATAAATGATTGGCGATATTTTCGTAAAAATATTCAAATTTCTAAAGATTTTATATAGTTTTTATAAAATTTTGGCGATTTTTAAGGTAAAATAATTTTATCCTATAGAATTGGGGAAAATCATTTTTAAAATAGCGAATCTCGTTTTCGGAAAAACCATGGAAAATTAGCCCATGAGCGAAATTTAGCCCCTAAAATCATCACTGATTGGGAGAAAACCACAGAATTATATTTCTTATATGTCTTGAAGAATTACATTCAATGGAAGCACCAACTTCCTTTGTTTTCCATCTACAACTGGAAGGAGGCTCCAACCCCCTATTTTCTCAGGTTACAACCTGAGGGAAGCTCCAACTCCCCAATTCTATGGCTAAAACCAGAAGGAGGCTACAACCCCCAATGTTCTTCGGATACAACTGGAAGGTGGATACAACCACCTGTCCTTGCCCCGTCCTACCACCCTGAAGTAGAAGTAGAATGATGGAACCACTGTCACACTATCACTGTGAGATATACCCCTGTAAACCTATACCAATAAATCTGAACCATGTATCAACCATGCATCAACCTGTAATCAACCTGTACCATAAACAAGTACATCAACGATGCACCAACCTGTAATCAACCTGTACCATAAACAAGTGCATCCAACCATGTACCAAGTATGTACCAATCATGTGTCAACTACTCATCAACTATGACTCATCAATATGTACCAACATCATCAACTATACACCTTATGTATGTGCGCCAACTCATCAACTACTTGTCTCAACCATGTACTCAACATGTACCACAACCAAAAGACCTCATCAATTTCATCATCCAAATCTGATTTGTAGCTATGTAATAGACCTGGTGTATATGATCAGATTCATGCAAACCTTCCTTAACTTTAAAAACAAGAGACTATCATTTTCATCAAACTTTTCTTTAGTCTCACATGCATAGTTTTGGATTAGTCAACAACCCTAACTTGAAGTAATCATAACTTTGAACCTATAATGTATAAATATCTGAAACTGATACACAATGTTCTTCAATGTGTTTTATGCAATTCCTCCAAGTGTCACTACTTGGAACCTCTCAGAAAATGATTTATAGCAAAAATGGCATACCTTGCTGAATTCTGGCTTATTCTAGAGAGCGACCTTGTAGAGCGTGACCCACACAAAATATTTGATGAAATGATCTAAAACTGTTACAAAACATACTACAGACTGTACCCTAACCAACACATTTGGTCTCACTGAATTTGGATCTATTATGAAGAAGTTATGACATTTTTATCCGAAACACCTGATTTTGACTAGTTTCAGGACTAGCCACAAACCCTATTTTCCATGGAGTGTAACTCCCAAAATACAACGACCCACAAGCTGAATTTTTTTCCACAAATACTTGGATATGTTTTCTCACTTAGAAAGCACCATCAAAAGAATTTATCCTTCCTTGCATTTCAGCCTTCTTTTCTTCACCTTCCCTCAGAATTCCGGTTTAGATATCCTTGGTTACCTCAGACACATATAGATATTCAATATGCTCAAGTGTGATTCAAATGAGAGAGACTTACCTCTTATTTATACTCTCCAAGTAGCTTCATTAAAAACATCTTCTAGGTCACTTGGCCCACTTTCCTTATTTTAGGGTTGGGTCCACTTCTAATTTCTCCATTAAATTTATTATTGAAATAATTTATTTTGTATTCACTTTGAATTATAATACACTCATCACTTCACTTTATTATTTACCTTTTAAAATATCTTAAACCTCTTTGACTACTTTGACCTTTTGGGGCTTCTATATGACATATGAGGGTGCTCCAACTTCGTAAGGCCATAAATCTCAAACCGTGAGGAGTTATGTGACGTTCTACATACCACCAGAAATTGCATGACATGTACTATCCATATAGAATAGTATTATCTGAAAATATATCATAACTCATACCATTAACCATCAAACAAACTTGGGTCCATTACCCAAACCTGGGGTCTCCAACTTCTCATTGCCATAGCTCTCTAACCATGAGGAATTATGTGACGTTCCACATACCACCAGAAATGAAATGACAAGCACTATACATCTAGGATATTTTCCCTGACAAAATCACTTTCCTTCATCTCATTATTCCACAATTAAGCATGGGTTCTTTTACTCCACAAAGCATCCTCCCATGAGGGATTTCACCATAAGGGGACCACTTTGGAGTTCATCCATATTTACTTCTTATCAACCATGAAAAAACAATAATGACTCATATTTACATCAAACAATATTGGGTGTATTACCCAAGCCTTTTTGCTACGGGGCTTTCTTCAAGGGTTGACATCAATGACAACCAACCTTAATCAACAAGCTCCTCATTTTGATTGCACTAGTGGGTTGGAAGAACCCCAAGTACAATATGTTTTTGCAGAGAACTGGAAGGTGATGTGCATCACAGTATGAGTCATTATGGCACAACATTGTTTCCAAATAAATACAAGAAAATACTAGCATATTTAAGACATACCTCGAAGAAATCCAGGAGAAGGTAGCAGAGACTTGGAGGATCCCACCATAGGTGGTGGAACAATACAAGACATTTGATAAATTTAAAGCCTCGCAACAAAACATGTGGATTTAGGTGAAGAGGGACCCAACAAAGGAGTGGCCGCAGATGAGGTACTGTTCCACAAAAGAATAAGTCAAGTGGGTGTTGAAATACTGGCAAGACAACTAGACAATTCCAGTCGAGCAAGCAAAGGATAAGAATCTAGTCAAGGATTAAAAACTAGAGGAAGCAGGTTCATCTCAACCAAAAAGTACCTCATCTCATCAGAAAAGGAGAAAAGCATAGAGTAATAATTCATCAGGAGGGAACACATCAACAAAGAAGAAGCCTATCCCCAATATGTTCACACAACAAAAAGACCACATAGCTCCCATTAATGGCTCGACACAGAAGAAGGAAAAAATACTTGCGTAGAAGGGACATGCACAAGGGGACATACCCAATACCCCAGGTACAACACAACCAACACAATCACAACAAAAAAAGTGACTGGTTGTACAGGTAGGTGGGTCATGCAAGAAGATGAAAGCACACAAGGAAGCCCCAGAATACACGATAACAAAAGATGATGTTGAACTAGTCGTGGAAAGGGTACAAGACCATGTTGTGGAAGAATACGAGGAGGAAGAGGAACAAAGGGAAAGAATAATGCGTGAGATGACAGAGGTTAGACACATCTTAGATAAAATATGCATGACCAAGGCATAAAATGAAGAAAAAACTCAACAACAAATAGCGTAGAGTGAAGGGACAACAATACATATCACATCAGTGACCAACGAAACTTTCAATATTACTAAGGAAATGTTGTGATTAGATGAATATATGGAACATATACAAGTTAAGGATGTCAAAAAGCTGGATTTGTTATTGGCAAGGATACCAACAAAGGCCCTATACAAACTACAGATAAGTGTGGCGCACAAAGTACATTCCAGGGCACAAAAAGATGCAACAAACCTAGAGGAAAGAAGAGATGCTAAGGAAGTACTAGAGACAACCCTTATAGAGGTAAGACTAGAACATGTAGAAGAAAAGAATAACACAGAGAGACTAGAGAAAATACTCAAAGAAATCTTCTAGACAAATCCAAAGAGTGCATTAGCAGGGGAAATCAATGCAAGCGAGAAGTTACAAAAGTTCACCCAGGCGATGAAAGAATAAAAGAAATATATGAGGGAATTGGTGGAAAAGATAACACCAACCACATTGCCAGAGGTCATATCTGAAAGAGAGGATAAATCCATAGAGCAAACAACTCAATTTGTGTTGGAAGTTAAGGATATAGGATAACTATACGAAAAGACCACACAGTTCTGGACAAGCCTAGCAGAAGATGAGAAGATCCAACTTTTGGAGTAGAGAGAAGAGAAATTGAAAATTGTGGTTCAAGACTTAAAAGATAGGCATAATACCATGGCCATATCCCTGATACTGAAGGCCACACATGAATTGAAAAACTTGTAGGGAGAGGTAAATATCACACAGGAAGAAAAACAAGCATGACAAGATCAACTGGAGCCACTACAAGAACAAGCAGAGACAATGATAACAACACGGGAAGAAGAAAAAGTCAGAATGGAATAGGTGCACATAGAGAGAACACAAATGCTAAAGGATCACATTACAATGCAGGTCATGGAGAGCCTTACAGAAAACAATGCACAGGAAAAGGAGAAAGTGATGGAGTTGGTAGAGAATTTTCATGCATTGGAGGTAGCGTTGCAGAAGGTGAACTAAGTGGCTCGGGGTGAGCCACATGTTAGTGTTGGGGTCCTATTGGCACAAGCCTATGTTGAGATAAGAGTCAATTTTGGAGCAAATTTTGAGAACAACGCAACAAATGAGGAATATTGGAACAAGAAGGAGAGCATGCCATATTTTGAGGAAATGCAGTGTGTGTTGCAAGATTTATAGAAATCTAATGCAGATGTGGACAAACCTATCCATATTAGGGTTAGGGTTTTGGAATTTAATGTAATGGTTTATAACCCAATTTTGTAGTATAAATATAAGATATGGAAATTAATTTGAGGCATCTATATCTAGAGTGAGAACATTATCATATCTTTAATATATTTTGGAGTCCTTGTTGAGTTTTGAGTTTGTATTTTTGTGAGGGTTGTGGAGCTCAGATGAAGTTGATATAAATGAGGGTCAGGTCACAAGTTGTGGAGCTTGGTGTGATCCTAGTATGCCTCACTACTCTCTATGATGTAATGCGTGCAACACCCTTTTAATGAAGAAGAATAAATAAAATAATATATTTATGGACATAGCCCCCCCGGGGGGGTGAACCATGGTAAAAACCTGTTTACAATGTGTTTGAATGTCGTTACTAGTTCTACAATTATTATTGAATGGTTAGATAGATGAATGAATTATTTTACTTACATCGTGCACTAGAATAGATATGCAGAATACATGCTATGAATGAATGAATGAATGGATATGATGAATACTCTAATAAAATACATTGTTAAGTAGAAATAGAAATTAGAAGAACAAACCCAATCCATTCCATGACTATAGACACCATCATCCTAAAGTCACCCATAAACCATCTCAGATGAGATTGCGTTGTGCACTCTGTGCACGGTGTAGCTTTCTGGTTTACCAGAAGGGACGATGGTTATAAGGGTTTTGTTGGAGAACTAAGGTAGAATCTGGGTCAACCCATATGTACAAAAACACTCGAGGAGATGGGAAATAAAACTTACATAACCATCTAGAACTAATCATTAATACCCAATGATGAATCCAAAATAGTCACAAGAAGATCCAACCAAAAATCTGAGAAACAAACAGAGAGACAAGAACCAAACTAAAATGCTATAGGTCGACGCTCCCTCAAGGTAGCAGACAGAGCGACCAAAGGATGATGGTCACTACAAAATGGTCTAGAAGCATGTGACTAGGATGCTTTGTGTCAGTTCAATAGGGAGTGACCATGATGGCTCAGGGGTCTCAAAAAATTGAAAAAACTCAGACAATGCTAGAACTTAAGAGGTGGAAAGGTCAAAAGAGAGCCAAGAAGCTAAGGATAAAAAAATTCAAGAGACTTAAGGGCTAGGAACCAAAGAAGAAAAAAATGTTCTTCCCCAATATGGTTTCCATTTTCTGTAGTACATAAATTACTCCATGGACAAAGTGATCACTCCCTTGACATGGTTCCCTAGGGAAAGACATAATGAAAACAAATGGTAATTGGAATCATGTAGGATCACTATTATATTTCTTTGCGGGAGGGTTAGGTAGAAAAGAGAAAAAGTGGTGCACCTTATTCCGACGTTTGTCCTCACTTCTCCAGGCCAAGTAAGATCCAACCTAGCAGCTCCTTTGGTGAAGTTGATTCCAGCAAGTACAAAAAGGAACACAACTTCTTCTACTACCTCCTAGGATTAGATGAAAATAATCCTACTTGATGACTTACTGTGAAGAGATCAAAAGAAAAGAATTAGAAAGCAATCATAAGAGGACCATGCCAAGTTATATTGATAAGAATATGTAAGTTATAACCTTTGTGTGACATTGTTGACCTCCAGATATTATTCTTCAACCCTTAGATGAGATAGTTTAATTTCTAGAAAAGGTTTGGCTCTTTTCTATGGAATCATAAGTTTGGTACATTATTCATCCTCTTCCCCCCTTTCCACTGATGAGAGTCTTGGTTATATAGTTGCATATGAGATCAACTACTTCAGATAAATTAGGGGCTTGGTTGAGGAAATAATGAATCTTGATAAAGGATGGGTTATATTCATGGTTATTCTTGCTCCCAAGATAGGATAGAAGGAGACTCGAACCATATCTCAATGAAAACAAGAAAACAAAACAAGAACCATCCAAAAATTCCTTTAAAGAAGCCCCTAAATTCACGGGATTTGACCTTATCAAGATGGTATCTCCTCTAAAAGGGTAGATAGAGCAACCAGGTCACTCCCGTAACACTATGTCAAGGATATGGTCGGTCCCCCAGAGTGGAGATGGGAGCAACCATGGTAAAATGAAGAAAGTACTAAGGAAAAAAGATAAGGAATGAAGGCAAATGGAAATGTGGACCTTCTTTGAATTCAATGATTATTAGGGGGTTCCATTTTTACTTGTGATATGCGACACTAATAAAAGTGACAAAATGGTGTATAACACCAACAACAGTATCAACAAGGCTTGTCTGATGGTAAAAAATGGTTTCTTTCCAGTAAAATCAAGTAAAAATAGTTTGAAAGCTTATAACATCTAGAAAACCAGACTCGATATCAAGATTCTAACAAGACATCATCATTTTGAAGAATCAACATTGGTCCAAGTGAGCAGTTTTATCTAAAGCAGAAGCGACTATAAATAAACATAAGGAGCTCATTTTTTTTTTATGTTTGAACAACATAGGGAAGAAATTCTTCCATATATATATATTTATATATGTAATATCATATAATATATGACATGATATTTATAATACAAAGTATAAATACATATATAATAAATATGTAGTTATTTATTATCCAAGGGATGCATCCTTTCATGGATGGTCACCATATGTTGTATATATATATATGGAACACTCATCATTGTAATAATATTTCCATATACAATATCATATCTTATGAAAAACCAACATGGTATCAGAGCGATACCAGGCTTTACTCCCTCACAGGAGGGCCTGGGAAAATAATAGAAATAGCTTGTCTTGGTCCTCTCTTTAGAGGGAGTGACGAGGTACATATGAATTGTGGGGTAGCGGATGTCCTGGGGACATGTTGTAGATATTTAATATCTACCCGCAGGCCTTGGATGCATTGTCTATGAAGTCACATGGGTGCACATGACAAGGTACAAATTCATTCCGGGGTAGTGGATATCCTTGGGACATATTGTATCTATTTGAGAGCTACCCACAGGCCTTGGATGCATTGGTTGTGAATTCACATGGGTTTACATGATGAGGTACATATGCATTGCGAGGTAGTGGATGTCATGGTGACATGTTGAAGTTATTTGATAGTTACCCACAAGACTTGGATGCATTGGCTATGAAGTCATGTTGTACCATGGATATTCGATGAGCTTGTGTGGAAACAAAGAATACCTCCCTAGTTAAGAGGGAGTGTTTAAAGTTTGTATACTTCAGAGACAAGATTTGGAAAGATAAAGAATGTCTCCCTCATTGAGAGGGAGTTTTGATGTTTGAACAACATGTGGAAGATATTATTCCATATATATATATATAATATGACATGATATTTATAATACAAAGTATAAATACATATATAATAAATATGTAGTTATTTATGATCCAAGGAATGCATCCTTTCATGGATGATCACCATCTATTCTATATATATGTAACACTTATCATTGTGATAATATATTCATATACAATATCATCTCTTATAAAAAACCAACAATTTTTAGGGTCAACACTTTGGGGAATTTAAGAGTATCTTATACCCAAGTTGTTTGATCAATATCCCCTTAGAAATAGACAAATTTTCAAGGTTACATACTTTAAGATATTCATCCCTTAGGTTATGCTTTTGTCTGTGCTTCTTTTCTATGCATGTGCTCTTGTAAAATCCATCCCTCTCATCTCATGGATTCTTGTATCAGATCCTCATTAATAAAAGCTCGAGCAACAAGTTTTATGACATGCTCAATATTACTGTGTGTTCTTTAGCTTATGATACTGAAGCGATTTCCTCTGAATGTATGACCACTTCTTGTCATTTTTTCTTGTATTTAATGATGTGCAGAGGGTACCTCCATGGATTTAAATATGTGAAAATGTTTATTGTTTGATGCATGATTTAATGATCTGGTATAGCTATTAGAAATTTGAATTCTTAATTTCTCAGCACATTATTCTTTCCATAGAATATGAGATTCACCTTAAATTTTCCTCACATGCTTATTTTGTATTTCTTCTAAATCCATCCATTCTCAATTTAACTCAACTTGTCTGAAGCACTCATGGACAAATTCCTCTTAAGGTTGAATGTTTTGATATTTGGTCTAGTATTGTTTGAGGGATGAGAGTTCTATGAGAGAGAGAGAGAGAGAGAGAGAGAGAGAGAGAGAGAGAAACTTACCGAAATATTTTCATATTTTCTATTGTTATCAACATGGATTTAAGGATCTCTATGAGTCTTATCCTTTTGGATTCCTCGACATAGTTTCATTGACAACTTAAAACATATCAAGGGAAAACACATACTATGATTCAAGCTTCCATGGATACATTATGAAAGGACATACATACCCTAAAATACAACACAACCATGCATGAAGTTGTTGATCCAAAAATCCTTAGACACCACTTATTTCTTTACATTATATACATGCAGCATCTAACTTGTTTCAAAATAAATTATTGATCATATTGAGGTGATTTGTAGAAAAATTATGTTGTTCTTCTTATCCATAAGATCGTAAAATGATGATTAATTTGAATATTTATGAGATGACACAGTAGAAAATAAAAGAACTCAAATTTCATATATTGCTGACATACATTACTTCATCTTCAAGTCCTCTTTAGATAGTAAGATTGTTCTTCATCATCTGAAAATACCAAATTACATTACAACATGGGCTTACAAAAAACCAATTTAACATGCTCTCTTTAATTCCACTTCTCAAACTTAGAAAATGAGTTTAACATTAGAATCCTTGTGAAATTTTGATAAATTTGAGTATAAAGTCGACCAAATCCAAAATTGGCTCAATTTCACCCTCTTTACACACCAAACGATGCACTATGGCACTCATTATGGAAATATAGACTAATACTTTTACAAATGGACTCAATTCATAAAATAGACCTTAATTTCATACTCCTTTCAAAAAATCACAAAAAATGAGTATAAAGTGGCTTAGGTGCTGTCATTATACCTCATGGCATGCATATCGAGAGACATCATACTTGGCTCCTCTTCTTGCACACAAATCTATGTGTTTGTACATCCTTGGGATCCATTCCCAACTTAGAATTTGTGCCTGTATTTGGATGTGTGCACCTCGAGATGTGTGTTGGGAAATGGGATCCGTGCCCATGAAATAGGTCGTGGGCCGAAATCGTACCCCAAACTCCACGCTGAAGTCAACATCGTATTAATGCAATTTGTTTTGGGTTGTTGTAACAAAGAGTACACATGGCGTGTAGGTTAAGAACCTTGGAATATAACATGAAGGTTCCGGGTTCGATCCACTGCTATACACATACATTGGTTTTATTGTTATATGTAATAACCATATATTACGATGGATGTTACATAGTTTTCATATATATATATATATATATATATATATATATATATATATATATATATATATATATATGTATGTGTGTGTGTGTGTGTGTGTGTGTGTGTGTTTGTGTGTATAGATGTACATATACATCTACACACACACACACACACACACACACATATATCCAAAGTTTTAATAACCCCCGCATGGATTGCAAAGGATAGTTGTTTTCATAGGGTAACAAATTAAAACACAATCTATGGGTCGAGGGATTATGCCCTTTTTACTGCCTAATTATCCTTTTTACAAGGTTATATATATGTCAACGTATATGGGTAAGAACCACTTGTGTAGTGCATTGGCAATGGAGGCTTTGTTAAGGTTATAAGAGGTTGATTTTGGTAAGCACTAACCATTATGGCCAATGGGAGCTTTTGATGTGGATACCTCTCATTGTCTTATCCTTTCCATGTGTCAATAATTTATTTGTACTCCTAGACTTGTATGTTATTCCCAGTCATCCACCAACTTGTCATGCCACGTCACTTGTATAGCCTGTATGATCATGTGCCACATGTCACCCTTTGTTGTAGGGATTTTTCACCCTACAGGAGCTGAGGTCCATTAGGTTCTACCATCACCTAAGATAGGAATAGAGACACAAACTACAAATGTTCCTAGATCTAATTCATACATCAAAACAACCAAAGAAGATGAAATACTCCCAAAGATTAAAGAAATCATGCATGGATTGACAACAAATCTAATAGTATATCATAACACATAATTATACTAAATATCTACCAATGAATAAATAAACTTATATGAACAATTAGATAGAGGGAAACATCATGTATGTATTATATTAATCAAATAAGAAATATTACAACTTACAAATGAAAAGTTGATGCAATGGTCTCCTTCCTAGCTCCTTTCCTAAGTCTTGCAACCAAATCACCAGAGTAACTTTGCTAGCTCTTTCCTCCTCATTTCCCATGAGAAATGGTCTGGTTCTTATAGGGATTTAGGGCTAAGGACATATAGTTATTAGGGTAATATTATCGAGCTCATAATGGAAGCCTTCTCGAGGCTAAACCCTGAGAAATCGGTGGGAGGTCTTATCTATCGAAACCAAATCCAAAAATAGGATCTTCTAGTCTTGGTCACTCCCTAGACACATAGATAGAGTGACCGGTCACTCCTTGGAAGGCCAAAAGGAGAGACCATCCCTTTTGGTCGCACCCTTAATGAAGGAAAAGGGCGATCAAGTGGGAATTTGGATGGAAACTCAGGGAAAAAGTGGTAGGTTTTAAGGGTTAAAATAATGGGTTTCTAGGGGATAATGACCTAGTGATTAGGTGCTATTTAGGTGATAATGACCTAATGATTAGGTTGAAAATAAATCTATAACATATGCCCCCTAACTTGTGATGTAAGAAGAGGTATTTGATGGCTAAAACACTTTATAAATAAAGTGGAAGAGTTGTGGGAAAATAATCTTGGAGAAGAGCATCGTCAGCCTTGCAGAAAAAGATACCCAAGGCAGGCATACCCATGCTTGGTAAGAAAGACAAGATAATAGACAACATAAATACATTGTGGATCCATGCATGACACATGTGATGGGATGATGGAAAAAACAAAATACACTGTGTATCCATAAAGAACCAATCACGACTTGATCACGGCCATGAAAGTATGCACTGTGGATCCATGCAAAATGCAAGTGAAATCATAGCCACGACCAAGTAAAAATGTGGATCTATTTCACATCATATAAATTAGTGAAATGACTCAATAACTAAGAATTCTGTGAAGTGGTCATTAATATTCTCCATCGCATCTTAGGAAAGAAGATCATAAAACATGAATGTGATATTATCCCAAGGTCTTTGTCCTTGATCCAAATAGTATGAATCTACAACATGGGAATAAATGAGTTGAAGTTGAGCATGGTAGAAACCATCTAATTACTTGTCATTAATGGATATTGTTTACAAACATGATGGAATCCACTGATGATGATGATGTATCCCAATATACCTAGTACAATATACAAAGTTTGAATAAAGGAGTTGATGTCGAACACTTATAGATTCATTTGATGGGAGCCAATGATGTAAAACCACTATCAAAATGCAAGGAGACCTTCCACTGATGTTTGAAAGTCCCAGGGTACTGATGGGTTTCTAGATTTCAATCCTAGATAATGAACTAGAGTTGACAGGGTGACATCTATCGAATGAGGGCCTTAATGCATATCCCATAAATAGACACGAAACATGTAAATTTAGATGGTTTGAAAATCATAATAATGGAGCAAAATTGACACATGGATGGATAGGATAAACATGATGAAAGGAACTGTAGGTGGATGACCCAGGTAAGCTTCCCTTGAACAAGTATGCATGATGAATAACTTGACTTGACATCATTAAATCATATGAAGACCATAACACTAGTCATGGACCTATCAGTGGAACGCGACACACAATGGAAATGGTGGTCAATGAGAGATAACGGATGACCCGACCATTATATATGATGATAGAACAATTGCATTGTTCAAGGGTGACTCAAAGTAGTTGTTGTAACCTAGGTTTTCACCCATGCCTCTCCTCTCTCATTTCCCTATGCCTTCGTCAAATTTTTTCTCTTCTGGTTGATAAAGTCGGTTTTCTATCTGTTCAATAACTTGGTTTTCCTTGTTGTCTTGCTTGACTGATTCTTTGCGCAAAGTTTTTCTGTTTTTCTTGAAGGATAAACACATATTGTGATTTGGTT
>ML778469.1:198481-211793 GCA_009831015.1 Picea engelmannii
CCATGTCAAATGGGATAAAGATACTTTAGGATATTTCTATGCTTTACATACTGATCTCCTGAAGCCCAAAGTCCCGAAGTGACGAGAGACTACCACGTCAACCGAGAGAAAGTTACATCGGGATATTTCCATGCTTTACATCTCAAGCTCTCGAAGTCCAAAGTGCTGAAGTGACAAGAGACTTCCACGTCAATTGGGAGAAAGTCACTTTGGGAGATATTCATGATCTGATTTCAAAATCTCTTGAGCTTTAAGAATTTGCGCCATCACTAAATATGTCTAGGGGAGTTCTAATATGTAAAACATATATAACCTTAGTAGGGGAACTAAAATGGCAGGGTTACCCAGATCGTAGATTGCAACATGATCGACGACCACACTTCATTGCAGGGATGGAAACTGATCTAAAGTTGATCTTTCAGAGCGGTCCTGCAATGGAAACCATGGTATAGCTTGTGAGGTATGTGGCAGTTGGTGGTGGATTGCGGGAGTCAGAGTGGTGTGGATCCAAAACTCCCTTGTCAACTTCCGCAATCACGTGCTTATATCACGTCTAGGGTCCCATCCGAGAGCAGTGCGTGGAAACAAAATTGGGCATTCCCAGATCGTAGATTGCAACATGATAGATGACCACACTTCATTGTGGGGATGGAAAATGCTCGAATGTTAATCTTCCAGAGCGGTCCCACAAGTGAAACCATGGTATAAATTGTGAGGTACATGGAAATTGGTGGCGGATTGCGGGATTCATAGCGGTGTGGATCCAAACCACCCTCAACATCTTCCGTAATCACATGCTTATATGATGTCAGGTCACCATGTCACTTCGGGAGATTTTCATGTTGCACATCCAGTTGTCTCCAGTGGCCTCCAACAACGCACGTGCATGCCATGATCAATGCAGAACTCAACTCTGTCACTCTAAATCAATTTCTACCACAGCCTTAGTTCATTCCAGTGCACTCATCAGTCCAGTTTCATCACTAGTATTAGTTTTCAATTATTCAGTTCAAGACTCTGTTTAGTTTAAAGCATAATAATTGGTCTTCTATGTGTGATAAGAACCACTCTTTTTTATTAAGTCAAGTGTGAAGTATACATTTTTGTAGTCCAGTAGTGTTTTAGTCAAGTTAATAAGTCATTCTACAATTGTTAATGTAGAGTTAAATCTTAGTCCCAGATGGACGAGAGCCTTTGCAAACCTGATAAATATGCAACTTCTGTATGTTTTGAGGGTTGGAGTTTTTGGGAAAGGATAGAAATACAACAATTGGTTGGATCCATTCTATGCATGGATTGAATCTCTCTACCTGGTGAATATACTCTTGATGACAATGTTTTGTTCAAATGTTCATGTGCTTTTATCTTATCTTGAATGCAGTTTTTCATTTGTGCAAAGTACATTTCATTTCCTTCGGCTATTGTATAACTTATCTTTATTGATATGAAACATGTGAAAATAGATAATGCTTGGTGAATATTTTTTTTTATCATAACCTGAGGGATAATTGTGTTTTTGATACATGTTTAATGTCTTGAAATGATATTTTAAGTATTAAACTTCTTGCAGTAGATTATTCATTGAGTGGTTTGTTGTTTCCCTTTGTCTTTATTATTTCACTTGTCTGTCGTTAGTGTGTCGCCATCCAAGGAGGACCCTCATCCCTATCATCTTTGGACCCAACCATGCTCTTGTCCTAGCACAACCAACCCTCTAACTGACCCAAAATCAATTTATCAACAGAATAATCATTCCAAAACTTGAGGTGGGCTAGCTTTTCCCTTTAGCAGTTAGGTGTAGACTTTAGGACCAACATCTTCTGGCGCCACTGACGGGGAATAGAGTAAAAAAACATATTTCCCTGGGAGAACAATAATGATCAGTTCTGATATTTGATGGAGAAAAAAGACCATAAATATTTAGACTGTAGATCATTCACCTGACAACTCCATGGTTAACGAATCCAATGGCGACTCCACAGTTTTAAGAAGTCATATTTTCAGATGAAATCCATCTTGGCTCAGAGGTTTTTTCCTTTGGATTTCTCTGTTGTTCCTAGTTTTCCAAATATTTTTCCTACTATAGATGAATGGTGTGATTACTTGCCCAGATTTAGAGAAAATAAAGATGATAACCTTGCAGATCATTTGCTTGATTTCCATGAAGTCATGCATCAATTGGGTATACATCATGAGGATGTTTTAATGAAGATTTTCATGTACTCATTAGATGGATATGCTTGTGAATGGTACTGATCCTTGCCTCCTACTAGAAAATATTCCCTAAAACAGTTCGATGCAACATTTAGTGATCATTGTAAAAGGTTTTTTCCAGCTGATTTACTTTTTGAAAACTGTTGTGAAGAATTTGGATCTTATATTCAACAATCCATTATTAGTTCTTCTAGAAGTATAGATGAAGGGGACGATAATGTTAAGGAAGAGAAAGAAGATTCATTATCAATTGCATCTTCTTCCCATTTTGTTATACATCATGACGACTTTCAACATTCTTTTAAAACTGAAAATGATGATGAGAAGGAAATAAATGTTGATGTTAAATCCTTTGTTAGTTTGGATTTCCGGCATAGTTTTTTTTAGCTTTGTGTTTGTGATGTAGCTAACGATAGTCATGATTGTGATCGATTTTTTGCTCAATTTTTTCATGAATATTTTTCACCTGTTTGTGATATATTTGAAGTTGAACAAACTCCATTTACTAGTTATGAAAAGGAGCTACCAAATCCAAATTTCAAATCTGCTTTTATAGTATATATGGATCCACATTCCCTAGAAATCATTGAGCAACAAGAAATCTATAAGTTTGAAAATGACCTTCTGGAACAAGAACAAGAAATATCTAGTCATGTAGAATACATACTCTCTCAGTTCGAACAACCGGATGAGTAGTATCAGGAGTGTTTTGTTGCCCTTTATGGTTGCAAATCACAGGACCTTCATGAGATTTTTCAATGAGGACAGGAGCATCTCAATCTTGTTTATACTGCAAATATTATACAACAACTTTGTATTCTCAACCAGTTGGAGGATTTCCATGAGTTTCAAGATCTAATAACAATTTGGATGGATTCTTATGTTTCCAAAATCCGAAAGGTTGTAATTTTTAGCATGATCATCATTTGCAACCGTAAGTACCAGATGCCTGCTAACGTTCTGTCGCATTTGTTATACCCTATTCGAATTATTTTAAACATTGACATGCACAAAGTTATGGTTTCTTGGTTTCATTGGAAATGGAATTACACATGATTGAGTTGGTTTTCAACTGAATAGAGAAGGTAGTAGGAGAATAAGCTCATAGTTCGAGCATTTAATTTTTACTTCACATATTTTTTTTTCAGTGTGTTGATTTTCAGTAGTTTGTTTGAATAAGAGACTCCATAGCCCAACAAAGGCACTAGGGTTTGGCTGCATTTTCAAGTTTCAGTTTGAATAAGAGACTCCATAGCCCAAAAAAGGCACTAGGGTTTAGCTGCAGTTTCAAGTTTCAGTTTGAATAAAAGACTCCATAGCCCAACAAAGGCATTGGGGTTAGATTCAATGTTAATTTTTAGAGATGCATGGATGAGAGATAGTGGAAGAGATACATGATTGGAAGACATAACATAGGTAAGAAAGGGGAGGTGGGGGCAAGTATTGAATTCAAAGGCATTGATCTATTGTTCTTAGCAGCTCGTAGGGAAGTGCTATCCCCGGTTGGATCCAATGTTGTAACCTAGGTCTGTACCCCTGCCTCTCCTCTCTCATTTCCCTATTCCTTCATATAATTTTTCCTTTTCTGGTTAATAAAGTCAGTTTCCCATATTTTCAATAACTTGGTTTTCCTTGTTGGCTTTCTTGATCGATTCTTTGTGTAGAGTTTTTCTGTTTGTCTTGAAGGATAAAAACATATTATGATTTGGTTCGAATTACTTGTCATCTTGTTTTCCTTTAATTGAGATTACATAAGGTCGGTCAAGTATGTTGTATGTACAGGGAAAAACCATGAGAAAACATGCAACATTCAGAGCAGTCCATTTTGGGCTTGAAATACAAGTAGACAAACATGTTCAATTTTCAATGGTGGAGATCCCATGTACAATTCAGATTAACGGATCTTGTGCATTCAAATTTTCAAATTCGCAAGGATTAACGACCAGCCAGAAGCCCCGAAGTGACAAAATCCTGAAGTTTGAAGTGACGAGAGCCTGCCATGTCAACCAGGAGAAAGTTACTTCGGGATATTTCTATGATTTACATCTCGACCTCCCAAATCATGAAGTCCCTAAGTGACGAGAGACTACCACGTCAACCGAGAGAAATTTACTTCAAGAGATTTCCATGCTTTACACCCCGATCTCCCAAAGCTCAAAGTCCTGAAGTGACGAGAGCCTACCACATCAACCAAGAGAAAGTAACTTCTGGATATTTCCATGCTTTACATCCCGAGCTCCCAAAGCCCAAAGTCCTGAAGTGATGAGAGACTGCCATGTCAACCGGGAGAAAGTTACTTCAAGATATTTCCATGCTTTACATTCCGAGCTCCCAAAGCCCAAAGTCCCGAAGTGACAAGAGACTTCCATGTTAACAGGGAGAAAGTTACTTCGGGATATTTCCATGCTTTACATCCCGAGCTCCCGAAGCCCAAAGTCCCAAAGTGATGAGAGACTTCCACATCAACCAGGAGAAAGTTACTTCATGATATTTCCATGCTTTACATCCCAATCTCTCAAATTTGGAAGTGACGAAGTGATGAGAGACTACCATGTCAACTGTGAGAAAGTCACTTCAGGAGATATTCATGCTCCTCTTTCAAAAGATCCCAAGGTCTAATAATTTGTGTCATCGCTAAATATGGCTAGGGGATTTTTAATATGGAAAAGGGATAGAACTTTAGCCGAGGTGATAAAATGGCAGGGTTACCTAGATCGAAGATTGCAACAATATCGATGGACACACTTCATTGTGGGGATGAAAAATTCTCTAATGTTAATCTTCCAGAGTGGTTCTGCAATTGAAGCCATGGTATAGCTTGTGAGGTACGTGGCATTTGGTGGTGGATTGCGGGAGTCAGAGTGGTGTGGATATAAACCTCCCTTGTCAACTTTCACAATCACGTCCTTATATCACGTCTAGGGTCCCATCCAAGAGCATCACGTGGAAACAAAATTGGGCATTCCCATATCGTAGATTACAAAACGATCGATGACCACACTTCATTTCTGGGGTAGAAAATGCTCGAACGTTAATCTTCCAGAGTGGTCCCACAATTGAAACCATGGTATAACTTGTGAGGTACGTGGAAGTTGGTGGTGGATTGTGGGAGTCATAATGGTGTGGATCCAAACCACCCTCGACAACTTCCACAATCACGTGCTTATATGGCATCATGTCACCACATCACTCTGAGAGATTTTCATGCTGCACATACAGTTGTCCATAGTGACCTCCAATAGCATGCGTGCATGCCATGATCAATTTAGAACTCAAATCTTTCACTCCGAATCAGTTTCTGCCATAGTCTTAGTTCATTCCAATGCACACATTAGTCCAGTTTCATCGCTAATATCAATTTTCAATTATTCAATTCAAGACTTTGTTTAGTTTAAATCATAATAAGTGGTCTTCTATGTGTGATAAGAACGACACTTTTTGATTAAGTCAAGTGTGAAGTATACATTGTTGTACTCCAATAGTGTTTTAGTCAAGTTAATAAGTCATTCTACAATTGGTAATGTATAGTTAAGTCTCAGTACCAAATGGATGAGAGCCTCTACAACCTTGATAAATATGAAACTTATGTATGTTTTGAGGGTCGGATTTTTTGGGAAAGGATAGCAATAAAACAACTGGTTGGACCCATTCTATGCATGGATTAAATCTCTCTACCTACTGAATATACTCTTGATGACAGTGTTTCATTCAAATCTTCATGTGTTTTTATCTTATCTTGAATGCAGTTTTCCATTTGTGCAAAGTGCATTTCATTTCCTTCAACTATTGTATAACTTATCGTTATTGATATGCAACCTGTGAAAACAACTACTGCTTGGTGAAGATTTGTTTTTATTGCAACCTGAGGGAGTAATTGTGTTTTTGATACATGTTTAATGTCTTGAAATAATATGTTAAGTATTAAACTTCTTGCATCATATTATTCATTGAGTGGTTTGTTTTTTCCCTTTTTCTTTATTATTTGACTTGTTTGTCATTAGTGTGCCACCAGCCAATGAGAAGATAAGCTAACTTGTGTGAACAAATAACTTGGAAACAACAAGGTCCTAGTAGCATGGTGGCTCTTAGAGTATAAAATTGGTTTTCTTACATTTTCTTTTAGTTTGCTTCTCTTTATTTCTTTAGTATTTTTAAATTTTTTTGGACACTATAAGAACCCTCTCTCTACACTAATCCATGTGTGAAATAGGACCCATCAACCAAAAACAAGGACTCAAATATGATCAATATTTTGGAAGGATTCTCTCCATCCTAACATCAGCTGGGATCTCAATCTATGCCTCATAAAAAGAACAAATATTGAAAGTAGTCAAGAACCTATCCGCCTCTCCAGAAGTGATAGAAAAACAATATTTCCATGAGCTACATCCACAAGAATATCTATAAGCCTCCTTTGATCACCCTTTCCAACCTGTAGAGGATACTGAAGAATCATTCAATGGAGAGAAATTACTAGAACCTGAGATCGAGGAGTTCTTGACATGCATATTGACAAATTCAGTATGCATTCGAGAGAAAAACCATCCAAAAGAAGATGATCCACGTGGCATGATAGAGGGAGACATGCAAAGTGGTCTAAATGAGGAAGTGAACCAAGAACATCAATATTACATTGAACATCGGTTCCAGACGACAACTAGATTGAGCCACCACTCTCTTCTTCGACAACTCTTCACATCATCATCAAAGCAGTTGGTTCTTTGTATTCTGGTATACATTAAAGCTTATCTTTGAAACCCAAGTATGAATGTATTTCTACACTTGTTATGCACATGGTTACATTGGAAATATTCTTACACGTTAAATATAACTTATTGTTCTTACATAGGATAGAGAAAAAGTTGCATGTTAGTTAACCTAGTTCTAAATAAATGCAACATATTTTCATGTTTCGTTTCAAATAAATGAAATCAGATGAAGATAATATTGGTGATCTAACATAAAAAACCAAAACAACTTAGGATATTTCTTCTTATTATTACATACATATTTCTGACTATTAATAATAATAGTTGCTCATAATCCTAATATTTAAAATATTATGGGGATTTACAAAATCGTTAAGGTCTGCATAATGATGCTCATAGGTAACTTGTACATCCTAGTTTCCTATTAGAACTTGTTATTCAAGAATTCTTATCAAATAGTAGCAGGAGAGTGAATGAAACTTGTACTTGTGAGGGAACATAATCTTATATGGAGAATATGAACTTGGGGACTAGAGGCACCTTTAGGTAATTCTCTCATGTCCTCATCGACCACACATTAAGTAATTTTTACCATGATATGTCTTTCGACTAATCTCAATACATAAGTCTATTTTTCATATGAACAATATTTTATGGGAAATCTATAAAATATATTCCAAACCAATAACATCCCATCCCATAAAAAGGTTTTTAAATATGCTTCCCCATTCACCCACACAAAATCAATCTATAAATTATATCTTAAGGGTAAAGTTTGGGACAATATCCTTTGATGGAAAAAGGGTGTAAGAGGCTAACCCACCGGGATACTGAACAGGTTTGCTGGCAGCAGGTACCAGCCTGAGGTATAACTAGGCAAACCCATTAGGGTACTGAACAAGCTCATGGGAAATGGGAATTCTTCCTAGGAAGGATATTTATTAGATATCAAAACTACCCCATCATATTACTGAACAAGCTTGTTGGCAATGGGTCCTGATTTTGATGTCTTTCATTATGCCTAATCTATATTTTTTCTTATGAACAACATACTTGTGTAAATACTTAAGAAGAAGCATGCATGGTTGAACAAAAGGCTAATGAATCTCATCTAAATTGCCATTCGAGAATGTCTGTAAGACGGTATTAAGACCCCATCATTCATACCTAGGATTTCATTGTCCTAGATGTGGGACCCATAAGTGTAGGATTCGAATAAACTCAAATGCGAACGCTATCAATATCACTTGAATAACATAAATTCTCTGAGAAATTAAACAGGGATGATTGATTTCCTATTGGTTTCTCATTTATTAAAGACCACGTATCTCCTCATGTTTTCATGTTTAAGGATGAGAGGAAAAATTCCCCTCATAATTTACATGGTTTCTTGAGCATAAAACTGTTAATGATTGATGAAATCATATGTAATAAGTAATTTAGGAATTTCCTTTATGCTTGTTATATTTTAAAACACATTTCATTTCCAATTTTGTAAGCATGAATAAAGTTTAAGGTTTGGTTGTTTCTTTAAGCACGACATTGATGTTTATTTCTTCTCTCATAATAACAATATTGGTTTAGTTCTTTTAGATTTTTCGATTCCGGTATTGCTGGTACAAAAACTAGTAGGTTCCTGTACCAACAATACAAAAATTTAAATTTTTTTCGAGGGCACTTTTTGTAGGATATTTTCAACATATCTTATCTTTGGCATACTTCATTTCCATCCTTCATTCAACATGCACCGATTCCACAAAGTCCTCTTTCAGCGTGCAACAATTTTGTGTGATATAAGAGTTTGCATGAGGACATGCAAACCAGTATACGTGGGGGAGAGAGAGACATAAGGAATCTCAACATATCAACATTCATCAACTCTCTCCTAGATATCTAGCAGCTCTCAGTCTTGCTCATTTTAATCTTCATTTTAAGCCAACATGTACTCCCATTCATCTTCCACTTCATCAACCTACATATTAAAGTGAAGGTAAACTTGAGTTAAAATTGGTTTAAGACTCTTTGATTCATTAAAAAGTTTAATGGAACTTGATGATTAACCAATCCATACATTTTATCTTTCGTAAACCATTATCATTCAATATCCATATACAATTCATAGTGAAATGCATAATACTCTGGTAAGTCCATTAGAATGAAAAGCAAAATATTGTGGTACATAAATCCAACGCAAAATCTACAGTGTCATCTCTTTATATAATCATAAGGCATTCACATAAAAATGATGAAGTCATTGTTGTCTAAAAACCACAAATAAACATTGGTTTTAAAGAGAAGCAACTAAATGTACAAACACATAAGTCCATATTCATATTTCCATACCATCCACCATCCCTTCATAACCTATCTATCGTTTTCCCTCAACTTTCATTGCTCTATTGTAAAATAAATCAAGTTAAAATCTTGTGATAATATCAAATGAAAAAGAGCATTGCTACATAAGAACCAACACTTGCACAAAGAAATAAGTTCACATAAATCAATGATTAAATAGAGTATATACAAATTTTGTTTGTATGAGGACATGCAAACTAGCAGGCATGGGGGAGTGTTGGGCTCGAAATATGTTAATGTTTAATCCATTATTATAGTTCTTTGCATTTCAATAGATAGCAACAACATAAGACAAGATCACTGAGAAATACACAATCACAAGAGACACAACATTTATCTTGGGAAACCCTCTAGGGGAAGAAAACCCAACAAAAATTCCTTATTATAGATAGCCAATACAATGCCAAGAGATAACTTAAGCTAATACAGAAGATCCTCTCCCAGAGATGCGCCTCTCTCTCTCTCTCTCTCTCTCTCTCTCTCTCTTCTCCAATAACAGCTCTGAAACTTGTCTCTCAATGAGAAAGTGAGGTGTGTCTAAGTGAGGCGCTAGCCTCCTTATTTATACTAATTTGGCACGTGTGAAGTATCTCTTCACTGGCAGGGCCAACTTCTTAATCTGGGTGGTTATAACCACCTTTATTATATTCCGGGGCCTCTTTGATATATTCTGGGGCCGACTTCTTCTTTTGCCTATTACAATTATATTATGAACAATCCACAAAAGGGGATTTGGTCCTTTTACAATAGCCAACATGATCAATCCACAATGGGAATTGATCCAATGAATAATATATCAAATAATAATAAGAATACACTTTGTAGTTACATTATTTCAACACTCTCCCTTAACAAGAAGGGTATTCTTCAACAACATCAGGCGAGAGAGAGAGGAAAAAATCATCAACAACATCAAGTGGGTGAGAGGAAAACATCATCAATATCATCTTGGAACACTGACTGGCATATCTATAAATCATCAAAAGTTTTCTTCATCGGCAACATCGTCATTCTCAAAGGAATGCAATCATTATCTGCATCAATATGTATTAGTATAAAACTGATATATCATCATCATCACAGCACGAGGCTGGCTCATCATAATACAGGACTGCCTTTACGTCACAACTATCAAGATGGAAGCTCAGTACTCATCTTGCTTTACGTCACAACAATCAAGATGGAAGTAAGATACTAGACTGGCTTTACGTCACAACTTCTCAAGATGGAAGCATAGTACTAGTCTCATCTCAACGTCTTGCTTTACGTCACAGGACTTAAGCTGGAAGCAAGATACTAGACTGGCTTTATGTCACAACTGTCAAGTTGGAAGAACAATACTAGTCTCATCACATCGTCTTTCTTTACGTCACAACCATCAGGTTGGAAGAAAGATACTAGACTGGATTTACATCACAGTTGTCAAGACGGAAGCACAATACTAGTATCATCTCTTCGTCTTTCTTTACGTCACAACAATAAAGATGGAAGAAAGATACTCATCCTGATTTACGTCACAACAATCAAGTTGGAAGTAGGATACTAGACTGGCTTTATGTCACAACTGTTAGGATGGAAGAACAATTCTAGTCTCATCACATCATCTTACTTTACGTCACAACAATGAGGCTGGAAGCAAGAGATGTCTCATCACAACAACTACTCCCCCTTTCGAGGAAGGTCCTTTCGGACTATACCAAGATTATCTCTAAAGTGCTCAAACTTTACACGAGATAGGGGCTTGGTCAACACATCAACAACCTGTTCATCCGTGCTAACATACTAGAGCTTTATGGCTCCTCTCTGCACCATGTCACAGATGTAATGATATCAGATCTCTATGTGCTTCGACCTATCATGGAATACATGATTCTCTATCATCTTTATGTGGCTCTGGTTGTCACATAGGATCATTGTTGCTTCCATTTCTAGGTCAAATAGACCGTTCAACAACTTTCGAAGCCATATGGCTTTGCAGCTGGTAGAACATGCAACAATGTATTTTTCTTCCGCTGTGCTAAGAGCAATGCTGGATTGATTTCTACTCTGCCATGAGATCATGGCTGATCCCAAACTGAAACAACATCCTGAAGTTCTTTTCTTGTCAGAAACACTTCCTGCCCAATCTGCATCAGTATATCCACTCAATGTGAAATCATGATCTCCATAGTAGCTGAGACCACAATCTATTGTACCCTTAAGGTACCTCATCACATGTTTTGCAGCCACTAGGTGAACATGTCTGGGTTCTACCAGAAACTGAATCAAGGTGTTCATGGCAAAACAAATGTCTTGTCTGGTGTTCGTTAGGTACATCAACGATCCAATAATCTGTTTGTACAACATGGTGTCAATCAATTCGGATGAAGTGTCGACCAACAACTTCAACTTCGCTTCCATGGGTGTGTTTATGGACTTGCATTCCAACATGTCAAATCTCTTCAGGATTTTGACTGCATACTTCCCTTGGTTAAGGAATATCCTATATGGACTTTGCCATACCTCAAGACCTAAGAAATAATGCATTAGGCCAAGGTCTTTCATTTCAAATTCTGAGGCAAGTCTCTTCTTACATTCAGTGATGAGATTTTCTTCTCCGATTAAGAATAAGTCATCCACATATAACAGTAATATCACTGGATCATCGTTCATAACCTTGAAGTAGAGGTTAGAATATTCTTTACTCTTGGTAAATCCCAAGCTTGTCAGGAAATTGCCTATCCGGCCATACCAAGCTCTAGGAGCTTGCTTCAATCCGCACAATGCTTTCTTCAACTTACATACATGAGATTTCCTGTCTTCAACTTCAAATCCTTAAGGTTTCTCTATATACACTTCCTCTTCGATGATACCATTTAGGAAATATGCCTTTATGTCCATCTGGTGCAACTTCCACTTCATCTTAGTTGCAAGAGCTATGATGGTTCTGATCGAAGCGTATCTAGCTACAGGAGGGAATGTCTCTTCATAGTCAATGCCTTCCTTTTGAGAAAGTCCACAAGCGACAAATCTTTCTTTATACTTCTCAATACTTCCATCAACAACATGTTTTATTTTGAAGAGCCATCTGGACGATACCACATCCTTGTTATTTGGTTTGGGAACTATTTCCCATCCATCGTTCTTTATTATGGATTGGTATACTTCTGTCATGGAATCTGCCCATTCTTTCCTCTGAATGAATTCTTCAAAGTAGGTAGGCTCCTCATCTAGAAGATCACACATCAAAACCGTATAACTGGAGAATGGCTTTGGTCTTTTCACTTGTCTTGTGGTTCTTTTGGGAACACCATACTTCTCTCCATCTTGAATAAGATATCTAGCCCAAGTTGGCTTTATTTTATGGAGGATCGTCATCTGAGGAGGTTCTTGAAACTCTTCTACGTCATGATCTTCTAGAATTTCCTCATCAGGGGAACTTACAACTTCCCTCACTGGTTCAACAGCTCTGGGAACCTCCCTCACTGATTCTGCAACTCTGGGGATTATGGGTTCCTCTTCATATACCTCTTCAAGATGGAATTTTTTCGATTTATTAAGTGATGCATCTTCATCAAAGGTCACATCCCTGCTGATCTCAATGTGGCGGTGACCTGGTATATAGATACTGAAGGCCTTGGAGATCTCACAGTATCCCACAAATATTCCCTTTTTTCCTGAGGGTTCCAGCTTGTTTCTTTTCTCTTTCGGTATATGTATAAATGCTGGGCAGCCAAATATTTTGAGATGGCTTACCTTTGGCTTATTTCCAGTGAACATCTCTTCAGGGGTCTTGAACCAAAGTGCACTATGGGATAATTGGTTTTGCACATAAACGATTGTCATTGTTGCTTCTGCCCATAAGCACATTGGAAGATCTTGATCATGGATCATAGTCTTCACATCTTCCATTATCTATTAGATCTACCGCATGAAGATGTTCGTATGAAGATGTTCATGTTTTCATTGTATGGTGATGCACGTCAGTGGTATTTTTCTTTACCTCCTTCCAGCATTTCATCATTGAAAGATTTTCACAAAGCCTTCACTAAGCA